>KN839840.1:549127-577833 GCA_000827185.1 Hydnomerulius pinastri MD-312
GTCACATATCACAATGACACTGTGCGTCCTGCATATCTGGTTGTCTATGGGAACAAACCAGCGGTTGTACCGAACCTGAAGGCATTCGTCTCGACGATGTTCAAGACGCCCCTCGCGTCATAGCCAAAGCCGGTTGACCACGCTCCTTGCGTCGTGAACGTCTCCCACGGACAACGACGTCGCAGCTAGCTCTGATTTGCAGGTGAAGGGATTCAGAGAACGATACTTATATACCTATTTATGCACTGGCACTGTATTGATACCCGCATGATACCTGGATAATGCCCGGACGGATACTTGTATGGATCATAGCACTTGTGGAACACCTGTATGGTACTATACCTATAATGTTAATAGAAAATTTGTGCCTTGCCTCCTTGGCTGGAAGAATATAGAACTTCAGAAGAAACGCCACGTCCCGCGTGAATTTGTAACACAAGTAACAAAAACTACCCGTGATGGGCCGATTAGTCAGTTAACCAAATGAAAATTGTCTGTCGAATGGATGTATCATGGGGCAAGGGCTGCGATGGGTGATAACATCGATACAGTGCGCAGTAGAACAACTTCGCCAATTTGGTATCCGATCTGCGATGGGAATTTGAGGGGCTGTGGTTGGGAACGAGCTTAAGAGTGCCCCAAACATGCGGATTTACTTCTGCTCCCTCCTTCTCTAACCCTCGCCCTGCAGCTTTTCCGATTTCCTGCGATCTCCATGCCTTGGATGTCAACCTTGGTGACATCGCAATAAATGCATACATGCGCCCAAGACGGCGGTTGGATCCTCCATCGACCGTCCCGACGTCGTCTGAGCCGCTACACTCCTCTTCGCCACATCTCTTAGAACTCGCTGACCATAGCGACAGGATAAACTCGATCGCCTCCTTGCCGTCTAGTAGACATGTCGTGAGCAGTTCTACAGGAGAGAATCGCGAGCGCGCCGTCCGACAAATCGATGATCATTCGGAGCACATCGAATGGTAAACCGACCCCTAGTCCGTTCACAGGTCACACTGAAAGGGCTTATAGAGTTGTCTTCTCTCCCGCCGACGGACAACAATCAGCAAATCCTTGCGATCGGGACATTCACAGGGGTGGCTGTGCCGGATTCAGATGGTAGTGTGACACAACCACCCCTTTGAATGGGCTGCGCGAGCTCGCCACTCGGGAGTCGAAGCTCGTAGCCGTCTGGCTCGAATACACCACGGGCGACCAATGCCGCATGAGCATTCGCGATGTGTCATCCATCCTACCCTCACTATACCGTCCCCGCATTCTGCCAATAGTCCCCCCCTCAATATCATTCGCACAAATTTAATCTCTACTTCAAGATGGTAGATTAGCAGAAGCAGAGGTGTTGCTAGATACAGCCGAGGCAGAAGCGGGGATGTCAGAACATCTGGTCAGGCGTTGTGCACGATGCGAGCGATGTAAAAATAGATTATGGTAAGGGCTACAACCGAGGAGCATGATGGATGTGATGGAGATTCAAACTGGGTTAAATGGATGATGGTTGCTGGCGTTTTACAGATGCAAAGAGGAGAGAGGCCGGAAGAATGATAGATGATGAATATAAGAACAACAAGTTACGATAGCATATGATAGGATTAATGGCTTATAAGAGCAAAATGTAACTAAAACTGAAAGACAACAATGGGGGAATGTGAAGATGTGAGGGAACGGGACCAGCCCATGAGAAACGCACGACCCCAGAACGTGCCTTTTGGAGTGAAAGCCGCCTTGAGCGAGACTATAGATTGAATGACGTTCATTCGTCGCCAAAGTCGTTTAAACATCCAATGGACAAGACGCGTCTGAGCCCGTCTACGGGTTAGAAATCATTATCAGCGGCTCACTCAACATTCCCCGCGCAAAAAGGGTTCTCACCTCGAATAGGACTCATAGCCCTACCCGGACTTTTAGCTCTCCCCGGACTCATCGCTCTTGATGGGCTCTTCGCCCTGACAAGCACGTTCGCCGCACACGCCAGGTTCCCGCCCGCCTCTACGAATACACCCCTCTCCCCATCATGCGTAGCCATCGGAAAAGCAAGTGACAGATTTGTTTGCGGAGCGAGTATAGCGCGTCCGGCCCCCATAATGGGTGAAGAAGGCGGAGAAAGGATCATTGCGATGCTCGAGTTATAGCCCGCGCCGACGGCAGCAATGATGGTCTCTTTCCTCGTACGTCTACCTCTTGAAGGCGGGGCCTGTATAACCGTGTGCACCTGTGCAGAATCAGCAGGTGCGGGTGACTTGGATCGCGAGGGTGTAGACACGACGCTTGCAGCTACCGCAGTAAGACTAGGTACGTATTGAGGTTGTGCGCTCGTGTCACGAGGGGAAAAGAGCGAGGGGAAGAGAGCTCCGGCAGAAAGCTTTCGTGGTGGGGAAACGACACCTGCCGAGCGCGGGGTTGCCGAGGTGGCAGTGGCAGAAGACGACTTAGAACTCTTGCGAGGAGCAACCACGGATGATTTCGAGCGAGAGTGAGTGATATTCTTGGACCGAGATGGGACGGCGGAACCGACAAGGGAAGGTTTGCGAGTCGATGGGAGAGGTATTTGAGCGGCATCGCCAACGGAGAACACGTCCAGCGCGTCGCCAATGTTGTGGATATGGAGATGGTATTTGAGAGCTTCGACGTTTCGGAGGACATCAGCGCATCCTCGGCGTCTACATTGAATTCTATCCGTAGGTTTCAGTCCGGCGCTGTGCATCATTTCGAATGCTTGGGATTGCTAGGAACATAGCAAGGAGTGTCAGTATGGCACGATATGGGGTAAGAGACAAGGGAACTTACTGCGTCTACGAGCTCTTGTCGGTCCTTGCGATGGAGGTGTACTTTAGGTTTCGGGCGCCACATCAAATCCATGGTAGACTGCGCGTCTCCAGATGTGGCAAGCGTGTACATTGAACGCTGGTCATCAGGGAGCCGTGGCAGCTCTTTTTCGTCGGTATCGGTATCAGCCTCCTCGTGGTTGTCAGACTCGTGAGTAGCTCGATAACGAGCAATAATCTGCTGTGCTGCGCTGATAGTAGAAGCAGAGCTTTCTTCGGCGCTGGATGGGGCCTGGGTGCTGTCGATGCTAGCGTTCTTGCGGCAGAACTCCCATTGGGATGCTTCGTCAGTGTAGCTATGGCTATCAGAGTATTCTTCGTCAGAATCGTCTCCACAATTGACGGAGACGTTTTCTGGGATATCTAGCTGGAAGATGGCACCGAAGCGACGGTTATCGGGCTTCGCTTCGACGTGAGCATGCCGATCATCCTCATGGGAAGTACCAACGTGAAAGTCATTAAAGAGCTGCATGTAATCTTCTATCTCAAATGCAGTCATGATCTCTGGTAAGGGTAGTGAGTTCCGAGAGCGAGCAGCGATGAAGAGAGGGGTGAAGGGGGATATAGCGACAGCTGGAGCGTCGGGGCGAAGCTTTATAGGGGCAGTGGCCGACGCTTTGACCACGAGTTGTGGACGGGGACGGGATATGGAACCGCATTTGGGACTTGTGGATCAAGTCCACAGTCCACAATGATCCTCGTGGTTTCCAGGTGGCAAAGCGGGATGTTGTCACGCCCGCTTTGGCGCTTCGTGGTGCAAGGTGGTGGGGACAGAGGCAAAGAGCACGACTTTCGCGCTTTGAACTCGTAGACGTTGGACGATAGATGGTTTGTGGTGATAGGAGGTGCAAAATGCCAGTGGATGTGGTTCTAGAGGAAGTTGGTGTTGAGCTACATAGCAGCCGAGCAGATGATGCCACAACCCCAGTCTAGGGTTAGGGTTTGGTGCACTCTTCCTGGACCACCTTGGGACTGCCATCACGGTGAACCACCTCCTCCAAGCTCAACTCACAACAGCACCAGACATCATGTCCACAATTACCAGCAGCTTATTTCACTCCTCTAAGTTCAGTCCACGAAGCTTCAGTAATTCTTCTGCCTTTGTTCCAATATCCGCATTCACCCGGAAGCTGCACCGTCATCATGCCACCACCCTCTCATTCACTCCACGCGTTCCTGTTTCGGAAAAGCGAATAACTGATGCGCGCACGTTGCATACAAGCACGTCATTACATCGGTCTCCCGCTTATCCTGGTCATATACCTCTCAGCACCTTCGAGAATGCTTTTCTCGCCGTGGGTTCCGCCGTCATGGCCCTTGTGGACCCAAGGCGTGGTGGTACGTGTCCTCGTACCACCTATTCACCCTCGCGAGTCCTAATCGTATACAGACATGGTCGCTGCTCTTGGAGAGACTACAGCAGGCTCTACCTTGACGAAACTTCGGGATGCTTTGCTCGACTCTCCCGAAGGTCGCAGAATACTGAAAGACCGACCACGTATTAACTCCAAGACTCTCGACATGGACAAACTGAAAGCACTACCAGATGGCACTTTCGGACGTGAATACATAAGGTGGCTCGAAGCATGCAATGTCACCCCCGACTCCCGAGAACCCGTACGTCACTCCACCCCGTCTTAATATCTAATATGACTTCATGTCGCACATAGGTACACTATATCGACGACCCTGAGTTGGCCTATGTCATGCAACGCTATCGCGAAACGCACGACTTCTACCACGCCCTCTTCGCCCTTCGCGTCTCCGCCCTCCCCGAGCTCGCTCTCAAAGCCTTCGAATTCACCAACCTTGGGTTCCCAATGACCGCGCTCGCTCTTGGAGCATCCATCAAGATGAAAGCCGCGCAGAGGGAGAGGCTATGGCGCGAGTTTGTGCCGTGGGCGATCAGATGCGGAGGAAGTGCAAGGTGTCTTTTGACGGTTTATTGGGAGGAACGGTGGGAGCAGGATGTTGGGGAGATCAAGAAGGAGCTTGGGGTTTGGGATCCACCAGCGGGTGTGAGTATTCGTTCTGCTGCTCAATGAGTCTATTTACTTGTGAGGTGTAGCCTACAGCATTATTCATAAATACAACTTACCAAGAGCAACGATGTCCCTATGACGTCTTCAAGTATAAAGTCCGCTTGCTTGTTAATTGATTTCCCTTAGATGCGGTAGCCACGCGCACCCGAGCATGGTACTTTCTGGATTAGACAAAGGTCCCCAAGTCCCCTGCTTGCCATCGACCTTATCAGACCGTCGCGGAACTTCGAGCCACTTGTCCCACTCCCTCTTTTGAAAAAATCTATAAATACTTCAGGTACGGTACGCATCATGCCTGCTCTATGCTTTCTCGTACTATGAAGACCGCTGGGAGGTAATTCGTAGTACGTCTGGGCGCCGAGTTTGACAGCGCCATCATTCTTCAAGTTCATGTGGCCGCATGTCGCATAAGTCATTTTTCCGCCTCTTCTCATTTCGTCTCGGGGCAGCGCTAGGGGCCGACAAACGAAAGTATGAAACACGATTGGCTATTTTAGCTCTAGGTAGATAGGCTCTAGTGTGTCTTGGGAATAGATCAGCCTTGACAGGAGGTCCCCCGCAGTGAGGGGTGTGACACATAGCTTTCGTTGGTAATTCAATTTGTATGTAACACACTCGCCGGTCGTCTCCTCTTCTCCTGAAACTGAAACAGGCTTCTCATCGGCCTAATACTATCCAACGCGCATGTTCAATAAACACCCGGCACCAATCGGTACCTCACCCTCCCTGCCCACTTCTCCCACTCCTCCCCAAATGCCTCTTTCAACATCCGATCCTCATCCACAATCCTCTTCCAGAAGAACTGCACCATGACGCCAGCGAATGCAACCCACATCCCAGCGATCACCCTGACTACCAGATATTCCAGTACACCCGACTCGCGCACCCACGATCCGGGGGACGCATACATCATCATGACGCCAATATAACACACAATAAAGCCTGTATAACTTGGGTGCCGGACGTATGCGTATGGACCAGTTGTGATGAGCGTGTGCTCTTTGCGGATGCTCAGCTGGAAAGTGAAGAATCGGCCGAGGGTGCGGTAGCATAAGAGTCGGAAGATACAGCCTCCGAGGGCAATTCCGCTGGCGACGACGAAGAGGAGGCTGGGAGGCTGAGTCGGGGGGCCGCGGATGGATTTGAGAAGGTCTGGAACGTGGGTATCGGAGAGATGGAACGAGAGGGTCGATGCTGATTCCGCGAGGGCGCCTATCCAAGAGGATAGCTACAACAAAGACCTTAGCTTCATGGTTTCGACAACCGAACAATAAGATGCTTTTGAATTACCTTCAGTAGCTTCACAGTGAACATACTATGAAATTCCACCCAGCCTTCATTAGAAGATGTGTTGACGTGTTCGCTCCTTACAGATTTCGCAGGGGGTGTGACGATGATATGGAAGCTCGCTGCCGCACCGATGATGAGGGGCAGTCGAATGAGACTCATGGTGGGTATGATATTGGGGAACAGTTGAGCGGGGGAATGCGGTTGGGAGTGAGGGACTCTTTAAGTACTACTCACCTCGCATTATTTGGTCAGTTGCATGATGGATTAGCCTAGCTTGTGAGCCCAACAAAACGGTGGAATGGAGCTCATGTCAAGCTTGGCGCCCGCGCTCAGGGGGGAGGAGCTGCACTAAATAATTACTTTGACCTTTCGGGTCCTTGTAATGAAGGATTTGATCAGATACACCGAGTATGACGCATCGGACCTCCGGGGGACAACTCTGAGCAGGACACGCAGCCCGATTGGGGCATCTGGGTGGACCGGCCGCTCGATAGTGGCGTCCTGGTAATGCTTCGCAACCATAGTCCGTGATTCAATTCATCAAGGTAGATTGTAAATATTTCGTGGTCCAGTTATATATGAGATAGCGCACCGGCATAGTTCTGTCCTACATGGTGACGCTAATGTTCAGAACATCTAAGGCTTGACTTGGGCCAAAAGCGTTCTTTCTGGTACGACGGCGATGGAATGCCTTGCCTGACGCGCCACGTCCATTTCGCAGAGATCCCCCAGGCTACGAGCTTCCCAAATACCTTTGTCGACCTTCTCCTGTCACTTTAATCACTACAGCATGACCCTACAGCAGCCGGGTGCAGAAATGAAGAACCGAAGACAACGAAAGTCGCCGGAGCCCTGATAATCAAATGGTGCCTGCGCCTGCGCCTCAGAGACTTCATCTGCCAACGTTTAGCGCTTTAACAAAGCGCTGAGCTCGGTGGCAGACGAGTCGTACTCCGAGCGAGCGATTCTTGTTTCAGTTCCTTTCCGCATTAAGATAAAGCAAGAGGGAAATGGACGGTACTGAGGCGCCACTATAATTCGCAAGCTGGACGATATGGTGGCTGCGGGCGGTACTCGGAGTGCAAGATATCCGAGATGCTTGGAGGAGTCACGGGAGGGGCAGTCATAATCGCAGGCTCGGCGGAGAATACCCAAGAGGGCGCCAGGAGTGCGATCACCTGAGTGGCTGGGAAATTTTCTACACTCTTATGAACGTGCATGGCTTTTTGCGACGGTGGTACCAGGATGTAAACGCATTCGAGCCATGTCGAGGATTCCGCCTTGTGGAGGTGTGTCGCTTGATTGACCCCACTTGTAACAGATCCAATAACACGCATCTGCACATCCCGCATCACGTTTAAGGACAAAGTTGGTTTGTGCTGAAAGTCTCTCCGAATGAAGTTCCGATCATCAAGGTGCGTAAAGCATGCTGCACGGCCACGCAGAAGCCCGCATATATGATCAAAATCGGTTACAAGCTTAAGACTGCTTGCAACGTCACCAATGGTAGCCCAACAGAAAACCCTATGCTCCAGTATAACGGGATGACGGCCGGGGTCTAGCAGATATTCAGCACCTTATTCGGAGCAAGTCTTAAGTCGATTCTCACCGTTGAGGAATAGACTTGAAGCAAAGCCAGTGGCAGCAGGCCATACAGCAGTTATCGTAGTATGCCTCGAAGGAATCGCTTGATGAAATAGATGATGTGTCACTATCAGTGTCTGAGCCCGAGCCCGAGCCTCCAGCTTCGGAGGGGTCGGGCGATCGAGGGGGACCTGGTGGACCTGAACCTGAAGCGAGACCGGAGCCTGAAGCTTGAGGCTGCGGCATTTGTACAGCGTTCAAACGTCGAATCTCTGCCTCTCGTTTTGCGTCGTGCTTCTTGTTCCATTCCTCCAAAGGCATCTTGTCTTTCTTGCGTCTCCACTTGCGCCCCTGAGGCGTGTCTACTACGATGGTGTCCTGTACAATGTGTAAGCACTGAGCATCCGTAAGGGAATCTTGCGTGTTGACACCGACCTTTCTAGCACGACCTGCTGCAACTGCATCAACGCCCAAGGCATCCGCATCCGCATCACTTGGCGAGCGGCTTGCGAATAGTTTGCGCAGCCGATCCAAACGCTTGCGCGAGTGTACATTGTCTCTGTCGGGTAATGAGACTGTTTCGGGTGGGATCAATGTATCTTCTCTCGCCTTGCCCTTTCTGGTAATTCACATCAGTTTCGTGCTCCTTAAGGCGTAAGAACCCTGTAAGGACACATTTTCCTTGCTCTGCCCAAGACCCTTGAGAATAATAAGACGTTTCTCCGAGCGCGATCCGGCTTGTGGGCTGCGACCCGTCTCTTTTCCTGTGTCCTTCCTGCGCCCTCTGGGTGAATCTTCGAACGCACGTCCTTTATCACTAGTTGGTGGCGACCACAAACTCGGACACATACCTGCTGTACTAGTAAAGCGTCCGTGAGGGTGAACGGGTCAAAGTCCGTTCCTAGCGCCTCAGGAAGCGCTACAGCCGGTCGCTGCACTGAGAATCAGAATCATTCCAGGAGTTAGGACAAGTGTAGGCTCACCCCGAGGAAACTGCGTGTATGCGAGGACTCGCTCGTGCGCCTCGTGACATCTTGTCCACTCGACTCATCCTCATCTCTTACTTCCTTCTGCGCATCCTCTCTAACCCCTTCTTGCTCTTCATATTGGTGAACGCGAACTCCATCCTCTTCGATAAACTGGGGGTAAAGTATCAGGTGTTGAATGCCAGTGGATGAGATTAATGCAAGTACATACCTCGCTCTGCCCATCACTTTCGTCTTTGATCGGTGGGTATGCCTGGATGGAAGAGTGAGTATCGTGGAAGCGAGTTTGAATATAGTATGTGCTCACATGAGAGGACGGATCAATGGAGCTCTGCGAACGATGCGCTGGGTCATGCTGATGAGGGACTGGCGACAAATATTCTAGTGTTTCAGCCATGTTTCGGATTGTGGAGGCTTTCTTCAAGGTGTCTGCAGCTCTGGACGCTGCCATGTGGCCTTCGACTCCCTGCCACGAGCTTCATCTGTTGAACGGATAGTAATACTAGTAGCAACGCCGCCTAGGCGTTTCTTTTGGACGCGGTCACGGTATTCATATATGATTCCCGGTTATAAGTCCATGCATGGAAATCTCGTGGCCTCGCAAACTACGACTCGTTCGCGTTGTAGTCGCTCGGAGTGCGCTGCTTCTTCAGGTTGCACGAGTATACGTGTAATTCGGCCTCAACACGCCTCAGGTTGAGGACTCAACGTACTCAACTGCATCTGAGCCATTCCGGCCTCCGGGCCGGCCCTGTTATCATCTTATGAAGCAATTGATCCCCGTTAATCAACACCGGCAGAGACGGACACCAGAGCGTCTCGTGTCTGATTCGCTAGCTGGATTACCCGGGCGTGCTACCAGTTATGACCTTAGTGTCGAATTATTCCACTGTGATATTTGCACAGTACCAGACCCCTTGCTTGCCCTGCTGCAAAACTGTAACTCTGGTCCGTGATAAGTAGCTAAGGAAGGTTACTGACACCAGCGAGCAACACACCAACACCGCAGGGCAAGTTCGCGACAGTTAAACCGCATCATGGTCAAGGACAACTTGACCTGTGATGAAAGTCTCTGGGAACTATGTTCTGATCACCAGAGCGCATAAATCATGCTGCACGGTCACGCAGAAGTCCGTGTATAGGATCAAAATCGGTTACAAGCTTAAGACCACTTGCAATGTCCACCAGTGGGAGCCCAAGAGCAAATCTATGCTCCTGTATAACGGGATGACGGGCGGGGTCTAGCAAATATTCAGCAGCTTATTCAGAGCAAATCTCGAGTCAATTCTCACCGTTGAGGAATAGACTTGAAGCAAAGCCAGTGGCAGCAGGCCGTACAGCAATTCTCGTAGTATACCTCGAAGGAATCTCTTGAGGAGATGGATGATGTGTCGCTATCAGTGTCTGAGCTCGAGTTTAAGCTTTCAGCTTCAGAGGGGTTAGATGATCGAGGGGGAGCTGGTGGACCCGAAGCTGAACCTGGAGCGAGACCGGAACCTGAAGCCTGAGGTTGTGGCTGTGGCATTTGTACAGTATTCAGACGTCGAACCTCTGCGTCTCGTTTTGCGTCGTGCTTCTGGTCCCATTCCTCCAAAGGCATCTTGTCTTTCTTGCGTCTCCATTTGTGCCACCGAGGCGTGTCCACTATAATGGTGTCCTGTATAATGTGTAAGCACTGAACATCCGCAAGGAAGTCTTACGTGTTGACATTGACCTTTCGAGCACGACCTTCTGCAACTGCATCAGCGTCCAAGGCGCCAGCATCTGCATCACTTGGCGAGCGGCTTGCGAGTAGTTTGCGCAGCCGATCTAAACGCTTGCTTGAGTGTGGGTTATCTTTGTTGGGCGGTGGGACCGTTTCGGGTAGCATCGATGTATCTTCTCTCGCCTGGCCCTTTCCGATAATTAACATTAGTCTCGTGCTGCTTAAGGTGTAAGAGCTCTGCAAGCATATATTTTCCTTCTTGCTCCGCCCAAGAACCTTGAGAAGATTAATAAGGCGTTTCCCCGAGCGCGATTCGGCCTGTGGGCTGTGACCTGTCTCATTTCCTGTGTCCTCTGGGTAAATCTTCGAACGCGCGCTCTTTATTAGTAGTTGGTGACGACCACAAACTTCGACACATACCTGCTGTGAAGTGTCCGTCAAGAGGGTGAATGGGTCAAAGTCCGTCCCTGGCACCTCGGGAAACGCTACAGCTGGTCGCTGCACAGAGAATTAGAATCATTCCTGGAGTTGGAACAAGTGTAGGCTTACGTCGAGGAAATTGCGTGTATATGAGGACTCGCTCGTGCGTCTCGAAACATCTTTCAACTCATCCTCATCTCTTACTTCCTTCTGCTTGTCCTCCTCTCTAACTTCTCCCTGCTCTGCATATTGGTGAACGCGAGCTTCATCCTCTTTGATAAGCTGGGGGCAAAGTGTCAGATGCTGAATGGATGAGATTGATGCAAGCACATACCTCGCTCTGCTCATCACTTTCGTCTTCGATTGGTGGGTACGCCTGGATGGAAAGAGTGAGTCTCGTGGAAGGGAGTTTGAAAATGAGTATGTACTCACATAAGACGACAAATCAACGGAGCTCTGCGAATGATGCGCTGGGTCATGTTGATGAGTAGCTGGCGACAAATATTCCAGTGGTTGATTAAGTTGGAGCCTCAGTGTTCCTGTGAAGTTCCGCACGTGGATGTTTCTACCCGCGCTAGCAATGCACTTAGCGTCGGGGGAAATGGCCGCCGCGCGAAGTGGTGCACCATCGTCCTGGCGGAAGGAAGGTCCTATCTGCTGGTGGGAGAGGGCATCCCACAGCTTGACGGTGCTATCCTCAGATCCCGAGACAAGGAACTGGCCGTCACGAGAGATGGTGAGCGAGCGAATCAGGGCAGTGTGGGCAGACCACTCAAAGAGTTGAGCACCAGTTCGAGAATCAAAGCATTGAATCGAACGCTGGCCTCCAGCTATGAGCTGGCCGCCATAACGACCGGTATAGGGAGCCCAAACGAGCGAATATGCGCTGGCCGTAATTGTGATGGCCCGGGGTTCGGCTGCCTCAAAGTGGCTGTCCCATATACGAATACTTCCTCCGTCACAACTTGCGATGCGTTCTCCGAGTCCATAGTAGGTGGCGGGGGAGAAGGCAACACACCAGACCCAGCTGCTATGTCCAGTGAAGGGGCCTGCCAGTCTCTCCCCAGTCCACGCGTTCCATACATTCACCGAGCTTTGCGGTGATGCACTCGCTATCCTTTTAGAGTCGGGCGAAAAGGATAATGAAAGGACCCAATCCGGTGCTGCAACCGCCAGCTTCACCTCGACCACCTTTTCGTGACTGCCAGCATCCCATAACACTACCCTCCCATCTGTACCTCCGGTCGCAATCAGCATCCCATCCTTGGACACAGCAACTGCCCACACCGCACTCCCGTGCTCGAATACTTTCCCTTCTTCGTGGCCATCCGTCACTCTCCGTACACGTACTGCGCCATTCGCAGATCCGGTCACAACGTGCGTGCTGTCTGGAAGGAAAGCGATGGACGATATCTCAGCATCACGGCCTTCCAGCGTTTTTTGCGGTGGCGGAGTGCTTTGCCCTGTCACCAGATGGTAGGCGTTTCTTGCAGTAGCACGAAGTCCTGCCATCCAATACAGAGGGAGGACCAATCAGGGAGTGGGGATGTTAAGAGAAAGCCTGATGTCGAGATCAGCCTAATGATGCCTGCTCGGCGTTCTTCCTCGCTAGCTTTCTCACAAGCACTGGTTCAGCCTGAGGATCTAGTGCTTCGATGCCTGCTCGATGTTATTCCCAGCCTCCACTCCGCCACACACTGCATTTGATTGTCCTTCGACTTACCTGCCAAATCCGTTTAAACGAGAAGTCCTGTCCCGTCGAAGGGACTCCTTGACGGAGCTGGTGTGGTAAACCAGTGCACTGGCCAGTTATATCACTGTACTGTCATGCCCGGGATGTTTCCGTCATGTTTGGGGTTGGGGAGGCTTTCTTCAAGGTGTCTACAGCTCTGGACACAGCTAATGATGTGGCCTTAGAACAGGCACACCAGCGCCAAATCCGCTATTTTGGTCTGCATTCGACCTTCATCTGTCGAACGGATAGGTAGTAATACCGCCCCTCTTAATGCTGAAATTCTTCTAGCGCTCAACCGGTAGTTCAAATCGTTCCGCATGACTAGCGGTGGCCGGAGTGTTGTTGGCGGCGATACCGTTCTATGTGTCACTGCCTTGTGCGAATGCCAACTGATGACTGCATCCAGCAAACGCCTTTCTGATTCTCTCTTACAAGGTTGTGCCCATTTGGCGAAAGTCCACGCGTTGACGCAATCCCCTTTGGATTAGCGGATTCGTCTATCAGTACTCCGATAGCATCCTGTCCAAGCTCCCAAGTCTCGGCTTCAAGTGAACCCTTGCTCTGTTTACTTGGTACCTTCTGCAACGAAATATGGCTCTGCCCCAAATACTCAAAGCTTCATTGCTCTAGAGTCGCGCATCAACCAAAGCCTCGTGTACAAAGACACGAAAGTAGAGGAAACTTGAGGTTCAAGAGGAAGCAACGTCTTCACAATACCTAGGCCCTGTCGTAAGGATGAGTGTATTTGGTGTACTGGCCGTCCTTCTGGCAGCACTGAGCATTAGGTAGCTGAGCGGGCGTCACACAGCCATGCCGTGGGTTCGAAGCTGAGGAACAGACCATCTGTAAGCAACTAAGTCCACGACCCTCACGATACAGCCGAAATCATTCGCCTCGTCTCAGTACGCACTTTCATCGTGATCGACCGCACTTATAACAGATCCAATAACACACAGCTGCACATCCCGTCCGGTACTCCTCCCACGAACCAGACGAACTCGAGGACGACGAACCACTGGTGCTACCATCCTCGACGACATAACCCCCCGGGGCGCCTGGCCTGTTGACATGTGTTGACGTGGTCTGAGCAGAAGGCGTAGTGGCTAGATTGGACGGCCCGGGTTGTCCTTGCAGCAGCAGCAGCAGCTGCTGTTGCTGTTGTTGTCGAACGGTTTTAGTATTGGCCTTTTCCTGCTTCCTCTGCTCCTTCAGGGCGTAATATTCGTCCACTGTTAATCCATCCTTTTTGCGCCGCATGTCGCGTGGTGGGCCCCGAGCGATGACGACCGGCTAGAGACGACACCATAAGAGTTTATTGTTAATCCAGCACTGCGAGGCTCACATTCTTATACCTCCCGTAGTAAGCGGTGAAGCTTTTCCTAGGGTAAGCAGCCGCCTTACTCGATATACCAAGTGGGACAGGAGGAGTAACAGAATGTGATCGCTGCTCCGTGGAGCGCTCGTCACCATGGTTTCGAACGAGTCTATTGAATTTTTTCAAGCCGTCGTGACGTCTCTTGCCTGCGTGTTTCTCCGCAGGAAGTGGTTCAGAGCTTGGTGGAGATGGAGCATCGGTTGCTTTTTGTTTCCCTTTGGCATTATCCGGAGGAGTAGGGACGGGGACCTGCTGCAATGACAAGGCTTGCTTCGTGATCGACTGTGTAAATAAAGAGCGGGTACTTACTGCTGCATCGCTCTTCCCAACGGACGTGTCTCCTACCACATTGTCCTTACTCTCTCGTGCAGCGTTCTGATCAAGAAATATACTACTGCATCAGATTCGGCACCGGTAAACACTCGGGTACATACTTTCGATTCCAGTCCTTCCGGTTTCTTGCTGCGCTTGAAGGTTTTACCAAGGTGTTTAAACAAGCGCTTCTGAGCGCTCGAATCGAGTTTTGAAGGGCCTGCTGAAGCCTGATCCTACCAAGAAAGTGAGTCAGCAACAAACAAAAGTGCCGAGACCGTCACCTACTTCGGGGTGTGTAGCTTCGAAGAATCTTTCATAGATCCCAGATGGGTCCTCATCTTGACCAGGTAACACTACAGCAGGCCTCTGCACCAAGCATGAGTTAATTGACTTCAGTGCTAAGATATCTGCAAACTTACATCTAGGAAATCACGGACCGACGCGGTCTCGTTCTCTCGAAGGTCCGACTCTGCTGCCTCATCTCTGACTTCTGCTTTCTCCTCTGATTTCGAAGGGTCCTGCTCCCCTTCGGTGGACTAGTCGTGGCTCAGTGAGTAATCGAGAGCTTAAGAATGACGAAGGCACATACATCCTTCGACTTCCTGTTCCCATTACCCTTGACAGCCGAGTCGGGCTAAAACGAACGTGGACAGTGAGACATAAATATGTGTAGCGTAATAAAGTCCACATTGACGCAGTCAGAGCGTGAATGCTAGGACAACAGGTTAAGGGAGGTATTAGAACAAAACTCACGAACCTCATCGACAGCGAATGGCGGTGTCACTATATTTTGAACATCCCATAAGGATATCTTTGCCCTTTCATCCGGTCCCGAACTACTGGCTAAGTACTTCGCGTCAGGGGAAAAGGTTACAAATGCGACAGGATCGTCATGCTGGAGGGCAGGACCGATTTGATGATAGGAGCCTGTAGCATCCCAAAGCTTGGCCGTCGTGTCATGCGATCCCGATGCAATGAACCGGCCATCGCGAGAGACGACAATCGACCAGATGTAATCGGTGTGGGCTTTCCACTGCGCAAGTTGACTGTTGTTCGAAGAGCTGAATATGTGTATTGAATTGTCAGCGCATGCAGCCACGAGTTGTTCCCCGTCAGGAGTCCAGGCGATCGATGATACCTCCAATCGAATGAGCCCTTTGTAACGCGCGGTTTGACTGTCCCATACGATGATGACCTCTTCGTCGCAACTCGCTATTCGTTCCCCGTTCGGGGAGAACGCGACGCAAAAAACTGGGCCTGAGTGGCCTATGAACGGAATGGGGAATGTCGTGCCCGTCACTGTATCCCAAACCCTCACCACCTTGGCGTCCGATCCAATAGCGAGCCTTTTCGCATCTGGCGAGAACGACAATGACCTGATCCCGTCTATCGCGATACCTTTTCCCTGGACTACCTTCTCGCGACTCTCCATATCCCACACAACCACTCCAGACGTCCCCCCTCCACTCGCGAGTCGCTTCCCGTCTTCAGATACCGCAATCGCCCAGACAGCGCTTCCGTGATCAATTACTTTCCCAACTTCTTGGCCATCAGTCATGCCCCGTACCCGTACCGTTCCATCCAGAGAGCCGGTCACGATAAGTTTGCCATCAGGCAAGAAAGCCACGGAAGTTATTGTGCCACTGTGATTGGGGTACGTTTTGAGAGGATGTAGAGATGGTTCCGGGGGGTCTAAAGGAATGGGCGTTCGAGGCCCCGACCGACCTCTTATCTGGAGGTATGCATTTCTCGCGACATCGCCCAGAGTTGCCATCCAGTGTAGAGGGGGGCGTCACGAGGAAATGGGAAAAGCTACAAGATAGACGCCAAAGCCGTTCCAATTCTTTGTGGGCGTATTGCCCCCGTACACAATTCACGTATGCCCGTGCTCCCCCCTATCGCACAGTCGCAAGACCATCGCAAACGAAGCGCTACAGGTGCTGCGTCACCGCGGACGGAGAATGCTTTCGAGCTTCACCATTAATGGCCATCCTTAACTTGAAGACAGTGAAGACTCAGCGAGCTATGAACAAACTGTACAGCCACCTCCAGATAGCTTCCTCGTCATTATGTGGGAGCCTGGGAGGCGATCAAAAGTTCGTGCGTAACACATCGCGCGTGAGTCTGATTCGTATAGAAGTAATCACAATATCTGACGACATAAAAAAACGTGAATGCATTCAAATGCCTCCTATCATGATGAAGGGTTCGTCCCGTTTTGCTTAGCTAGCTAGATAACCTGGTCTTGTTGGCTTTAAAGATAATGGCAAAGCGAGCAATGAGGAAAAATGGGAACGACAAGGACGACAAATATCAATGGTTGTGTGCATAGAGCAGTGCGAGCGACAAGTACGAAGACCAGAGAACAAGATGGAATAACAAAAAAAAAAAAAGGAACTTCCATAGGATAAATAGAGGAGGAATGAGAAAATGCCGCAAAGAATCGACATGTGATTGTGAGCTATGCTGTGAGATGTTGAATACGTATCTTGTGTGCGTGTGGTCTAATAATGTTTTCGTGTCTTTATTTCATGACGGCATGCATATGTTGTGCTTGATGAGGATCGATATCGGATGAGGAATAACTGAAAAATTCTGGTGCAGGGAGACCGAGAGGAGGCGAGGAGGGCCGGGAATCGGGGCCGAAATATCCTGCAGGATCACCTCACCGACGAACCGTCCCACTCCTCCCAACAGTCGCAGCTCCACCCGGAGCCCTAGTGCTCAGTCCTGACCTCGGAACTCCAAAACTCGGAGCCGGAAGTCTCGACGAGGTTGTCGGACGCGGGAGCCCAGACACAGCGCCAACCGCCGCACTCGCGCTCGAGGCAGACACGGTCGCAAAACGCGAAGGGGGACGGATACCCGTAGCCTTGGTCATCCCAGCCCCGCTTCCAGCTGAAGAAGACGTCTTAGGAAGAGCCATCGAAGGCGCCTTGCTCAGCGTCGAGCCAGCCACAGGCTTCAAAAGCCTCGACTTGGCGCCTACATCCGCGCCTTCACCCAAGCGCGTCTGTGCACTCTCAGGCACTCGTGCACGCAAGCCGAGGACGCCGGTGAGCTTGCTCTTAACGCTCACTTTCGTGCTTTCATCGCTGGGTTTGGGCATTATTGGTGCTGGAGGCTTTGCGAGACCGATCGCAGAGGACGCTGGAGGTGGGAGGTGTCCCGGCGGAGGACGCTGGACGCCTTTGAGCACCGGCCTATGAGACACCTGCGCCTGTGCGACACTGACTCTCGCTTGAGCCCGAGGCTGTTCCTTAGGCTGGATTTGCGCACGCAACTGAGGGAGTACCTGAGCGTGCTCCTCGCCTACTCCCGACGAAAAGCTCCCAGCAGAAGAAGCAGAAGCAGCGCTAGACGTAGACGTCGTCCGTCCGTGCCCGAGAGCCTTTGGTCGTTTAACGATTCGTAGCGCATGGATAGGTCCAGGCGCTGACAGATGTTTAGTGGCTTTCGTGGTGGGCGTTATAGAACGCGGCTCGGCTGCTGCGGTCTCTTCTTCCATAGACGTAACCCGGGGTGGGTGAAGGGCGGCTGGTGGCGAGGTTCGGGACGGTTCTGGGAAGAAAGTGTTGGGATTAATATACGTCCAGCGGGTGGGGAAGGGAGAAGTAAGCTCACCGACGGAGGCTTGAATCGATGATCGACGTGGAGGAGCTTGGAACGTTGGCGCTTCGATTTCGTCGATTGCGGTGACATTTCGAGGACTACCGAGGCTTCCGCGCCGAGAAGGGGGCTGAATGGTGGGAGAGGACAAGAGGTTTGCGAGTAAGCTCCGCCTTCTCGTTGGCTTTACCACTGTCGTAGGTACTGCTGAAGACGTACGTCAGAAAAGATAGGGCGATCGAAAATTAATTCAACTCTCACCTGAGTCTGGGGACATAGAAGATGGAGGTGAATCAAATTTCTCCAAGCGCGCGGCTGTTCGTCGTGCGACTGATTAGCTTTCGGACCGTCACAAGGTCATATAACTCACAGGCCACAATCGGTGAACTAGGCGCATAATCTTGCGCTCCTATCGCTGAGACTCCACTCTGTCGTCTCTTCCCACTTCCCAACACGTCCCCAGCATTATCACAGCCCATACCTTCCTTCTCCTTCAACCTTTCAGCAAGCACGTTCATCATCTCCTCCTCAGCCTGCATATCAAAATCGTCCGTCGTATCTAGCATAAAGGAGTCTCCTCCAAAGAACGAGACCCTGTCGTTTATGAGATCGAAGGATGCCTCGGGACATTGGAGTTGCCAGTTGAAAGAGGAATGGAGGTCGACGGAGGATCTGTGCGGGTCGAATGCTGAGGTTGTTTTTGAGCGATGGCGGGGGCGGGGGCGCGCAGAAAGGTAGGTCGAGTCGTCCGCGGGTGCGATCGAAGAGGAAGACTGCGGGGTACTATCGGTCTTGGGGGAAGGAAGAGGTAGGTCTCTAGATACGGAAGGTGGAGATGGGGGAACGATAGATTCTGAGAAATGAGTCTCGGTAAGAAGCGGGGCCGTGTTGGATGGGACGAGGTAGGCGGTCGAGAGGTTTAGAGTTTCGTCTGTGTCAGGGGGTTCAGAGACAACAATCGAAAGCGGCTGATGGTTCTCGGAGTCGGAGTCCGACTCTTCTCTAGTGTGGTCAGTGAGATTGATGGCATTGATGACAGACGCAAGTGGGGAGCCTAAGGGCGCTGCATTGTTCTGGGCCTGAGGCACGCGGACGATTGTTACCGGGGACGAAGGACATTCTACTTTTGTGAGGGGAGTTCCCTCTGTAGGAGGGACAGCAGCACAGGGAGGCGCTTTACCCGTTTTGCGCGGTACGGGAGTCGCATCGAGTGAGATGTCAGCGAGGGGCATACGGGGCACACCTTGTGGCGTGTGCACCGATTCAATCTGGCGAGTGAAAACATTTCGGTGAGGCGTCGCTAGGGCGTCATCATCGCACTGGATATCGTCAAGTTGCATGTTCTCGTCTGACCAGAAGCCATCATTCTCTTGGTCCTCTTCAGCACCCTCCTCCGCAATCGTAAGGCTGCCCATCAAGTCAGAGGCATCGTCCATTGTGACAGTCACGTCACCGACGTCGATCAGTCGTTTCCTGAGGGCAACGGGGGAATAGTGTTTACTGGTAGACTGGGTCTTGTACGTGCGGTTGAAGAAGGCAGTCATAGTGAGTTTGTCTGGTTCGCAGTAGTTGTTAACATTGCTTGTGTTCGCATCAGCGGCAACGGTGCTGGGCTCTGCGTTCTCCTTGTCAGATCCAGAGTCTGGGGTTGTTACATCTCGCTTTGGAGTTGCTAGGGAAGTGTTATTGAGAGGGTCAAATAAGTTAAGGACACTGTAACGGGGATGATTCATCGTTAGTGTGCTCAACGCGAAACGAGTTCAAAGAACAGTGAAAACAAGACTGAAACAAGACGACGTGACAAACTCGAACCACCTTACTTTCCTGTGACATCCTGTGGGGACAAGTGTGACTCTGATGTGACACACGCGTTACGCGACGCGCCCAACACATTGTCACGTGTTATCTGTTAATCTTGTTTCGGTGCCCCTAAGTACTGCCTCGATCCAACGCCCCGATGCCAGCAGCCCGATGGTCAGCAGGAAGCTTGAGGCCAGAATGGACAATGAAGTTTTTAGGTCTTCCAATAACGGTAGATTTGACTACAAGACTACAAGGAGGTAAGATTACATTCGTCTTACCCCAGAGATTACTTCTAAGCTGTCTGTGTAGCCCCATTGTGTTTAGCAGGGACGTATCGCGCTCGGGAGCGACTGGACTAGACAATTGCAGATGGGCCAGTATATTCTAGTCCAGTTCTGCCGGGCCATTGGGAACTCGCAAGGATCCCATTATAATCCCAGCTATACTCAGAAGCTTTCGTTAGGCTGGCTGGGCTTGTCCGTCATGCAACTAACCCAATAATGGGTGGTGAGTAGGATATATAAGAGCCCCTCTTCCAGGACTGCATCCCCAGTCCATCACTTGCCCCGCATTCATACTCGTCATGAGCCTCCTTCGACTACCCTTCGTCGTCGTCGCGGCAGCAATCTTCCATATCATCGCTACACCCCCTGAAAAATATAAAACAAGTGAACAGGTCTACGCATCTTCTAACGAAGACTGGGTGAACTTGCAAAATTTCACTTTGAAACTACTGAAGGTATGTAAACGAGAAACCACACGTTACCGCTCAAACCCTACAGGAGCTACATGTCTCGTTTTAGATATCCTGTTGGGCAGGTGCCATCGCTGAATCTGCATCAACCCTCTCCTTCCACCTCTCCGATACCCACGTCCCAGACCTCCTTAAATCCCTACGCGGTCCCCCGACCCAACCCCCCAACCTCCTGTTCCTTATTGCTGCCACCTTCGTCCTCGGAGGTGGAATCCTCCGACGCTTATGCTACATTACGCTCGGCCGATTCTTCACCTTCCACCTGACCATCCGTAAAGCACACACACTGATCACAACCGGTCCATACGCGTACGTTCGACACCCAAGCTATACGGGTTTCTTGATGTGTTATATTGGCCTCATGGTCATGCATGCGTCCCCCGGATCGTGGATGCGGGAGTCAGGTGTGCTGGGGCATTTAGTGGTTCAGGGGGTGGTGGGATTATGGGTAGTGTTCGCCGTCGCCATTTCCCGGTTCGTGTGGAAGAGGACGGGGGATGAGGACAGGATGTTGAGAAATGCGTTTGGAGAGAAGTGGGAGACGTGGGCTGGGAGGGTGCGGTATCGATTGGTGCCGGGTGTTTATTGATCAAGCGTATTGAGTGATAGCATAAACCACATGAAGCTTCTGAATAAGACGAGCCATTCACTGTGGAAGATCTAACGATAGTGATACACCCATCTTCCTATGTAAAATAATCTTAATTTCCTGTCAATCTAATATTTATATCCGTCGTTGAAGTCTCTGCGACTTTCATCCAGTCCCCAGCTGAATGATTCAAACCTCCGCCACCGGGCCCCAGTCAGAGCAACCAAGTTCAACCAAAACAAGGTCGGAGGCCCGCACCCTCCGAAGAGAGCCGCACACCACTTCAAGTCGATTCGGACACCGACCTAATGGACGTGTCCTTCATCCCAGACTTGACTGAACTCTGATTCATTTGCTATGTCAGCCGTATTCCTCCAAATATCAAATACTGACCTTCTCAGACGGGCACCGAAGGTCCTCAGATGCAACGACGGTACCTCCTGCCACACCCATATTTTCGACGTCTTCAGGCGCACATCTTGGACGAAGGTACGATTCTCGAGCAAGGAAGCTTGGGGGCATTAGAGGTCAGACATATTGATCATGCTCCACGCCTCAGAAGGACTCACTTGGCCATAAGACACGTGGCGTAGACTGGTAAAGGTCAGCTTACCCATGTTACAGTTAGCAGAGCTGATACTTACTGCCTCCCATCGGGAAGCTCATCAACAAGTGGAATATGTCAAAGTCGGCAGCTTCCCACTGATAGGTTAGGAAGGTCAGATGGATATCACACTGCAGCTGGACAGTTCAAGGGGGCTTACAATCGCGACAGTGGTCCCAGCAGTAAGGCTTGTTTGAATGAGCGCGCAGGGAACGGGGATCAGAAAAGCAAAACTGTTGCGCAATACAAGTTCAACCCACAAAGTTATAAGTCCGGTTTGCACACAAAATTTCACGAGTCTATTGATGATCAGTTCACTCCTATGCATCAGTATGTTATATGCGCTTGTAAATTGCTTGGGAGGATAACACACTGTGGCGACCCTGTCCGATTGGCGTTGAAGATACAGCATAGCGTGCATGCGATCAACGCATCGGCAGTCCCAGAGCATCCCAGCCAAAGCGGGATTGGCCACTTGCGTCCACTTAAGTTCGTGCGGCCCGACCACAGGAGGGACAGAGGAGCTCACCTTCAAGGGACCATAGGGTGAATTGTCTTGATTGATTCGTGCTCTTCAATAGGATTCGATTGACTTGGAACTGCACGGTTAAATTCTGAAGCCGGCTTACACAAAAACGGTGGACACGAGCCCGAAGCCTGAGACCTCGTTCAATATGACTCCTTCTGGTGAGATCTCCGTTTACTCACCTCCCTCAAGCATCGTTACTAGGCCCTGGTCGTCCGGTCAATTCTCAGCTATAAGGCGATCTGTAGGTGGTACTTACGATAACGGACGACAGTTTCCTATCGCCGTAGAGCTTTTCACACACTACTTGGCCCGTCAGAGATCGGGGGCTCATGAATAAAATCGAGACTTCTCACGCAAGTAAATGCGACGCACGAAAATAACGTGAACGAGAAACGAAGTCAAGGACTGCACGGCGACGTCAAGGTGAATATTCAGGCTTTAAGCAATCGGATAGATTCGAGTACTCACGCATGTTGCAATATATACTGCCCATTCACTGCGAAGAGATTTGAGTCACGCCGCCCCATATCGCATCGCCGGACCAAGTTCCTTCATTGCCTGCTCACATTGAGATGGCAGCCAAGCCATGTGCAGAGGTAGGGTACTCTTTCGAACTCGAGGCGCCCATGCGGGCTGTCAATGCACTTCCAGCGAAGAGTTAGCCATTGAGTCACCGATGAAGGATACTGTACTCGCAGCTCCAAGGCTTGCATCATCCTAAAACCTTTGAGAGTTAGGCCACCGGAGATGTTGGACGGACTAACCAGATGAATACCACCTATGAAATCGGCTGAGACTTATCAATAGCTCGAGAGCG
Source organism: Hydnomerulius pinastri MD-312 (assembly GCA_000827185.1). Lineage (NCBI taxonomy): Eukaryota > Fungi > Basidiomycota > Agaricomycetes > Boletales > Leucogyrophana > Leucogyrophana pinastri. Next base: position 572,125 of record KN839840.1, read on the forward strand.
TGCTCCTAGGACGTACCGTAACCTTGATCCAAAGAGGGTCGTTACAATGCGCAGCCCTTCTACGAAAATATACCCAGAGTTGACTTGACAGAATTAAGAAAACACTACGTTTTGGATGAAGGTCAACCCGCTGAAAGAGAAGAAGTGGATAACTGTACATTGTCGACAAACACAAGCCAGCCATGCATGTGCGACCATCAAGTTGAAATGTCATAGTTGAATCGAAGATGTCTGTAGCGGGGCCACGAAGAGGCAGAGAGGAACAACCTTATAAACAGCGCTGCGAGGCTGTTTGATGACTCGGCGCTGCCGCAGCATCTAGAAGAGGTAAACAGTGAGATGTAAAAACATCCTCTCGCGCGCCCGGGTCAATTCAATGACTGATACGCGACCAGTGACCCTGTTATCACTCCGTTCGGGCAAAAGTCGCGCTGTGCTTCCGCGGCAGTCCTGCAAGGCTGTGTTCTCGACCATCAGATAATTAGATTTGCTCGTTGATGGGCCAGCGCCAGTACAGCAAGTGAATCTAAAAATATCATATTCAAACTTGCGTAATCACAATGGAGGAACCATCAACCTAAATAGATAGAAAATCATTCAGACCCGATGATATCGGTTTCAGAAGCAGTCCGGCGTAAGCTAAACAATATGAAACTGTGCGAGGGACGATTGGTCACTAATCGTTCTCCAGTGGCCCAGGAGAGCTCTGAATCCCATATTCATCAGTCGGTTTCAGGCGTATTGTTAATTAATCACATACCTTCTCAGCGTTGTCCGGCTCGGCAAAAACTATGCCCGTGGTCGATCTCACCTGAAGCTCTGTATCTTCGTACGCAAGTCTTGGGTGAAGATACGATTCTCGAGCGATAAAGCTGAGGTTTGCACAACGGACGTCAAAATTCGTCCATAGAAAAGTTGCCACGAAAAGAACTTACTTAGCCATGAGGCACGTGGCGTAGACTTTGAGGTAACGCCGTCAGTTTAACACCCTGTCTCTCGAAAGGAGGATAGACTTACTGCCACCCACCGGGAAACTCATAGATAGATGTCTTATCTCGAGCTTGGCAGCGGCCCACTGCATTGTGATGGTCAGCGGCTAAATTACAGGAACTCGGCACATTGACTTACGATTGCAACTGTAACTCCAGCCACGAGACTGGCACGTGCACGTATTAGCGAGGGTCAAAGCTGTCAATTTGAGAAATACCTGGTGATGAGACCAGTCTGAACGCAAAAACTCATTAGCCTCTTGATCATATAATCCGTCCTGAACGGGGCGCCGTCGAATCAGCATCGACAGGTTGTGCGTCAAGAAATTGAGCGGTGTTACAAACCTCGGTGATCCGATGCGGTTTTCACTAAGGACGTAGCACAAAGAACCAGAGATCAATGCGTCTGCCGTTATCGAAAGTCCAAGCCAGACAACAATTGGCCACTTGTCCACAGCTATCGGTAAGATGACACCCTTGTGACGGTGGATCGATGGGACTCACCAGGCGGACGCTAGATAGATTTGTTTGATGGATTCGTGCCCTTCAGAATTAAAAAAAAAAAGTTCTTATGGACGAGTTTTCTGATCCGTGACTATAATCGCTCACACAGAAGCTGTTGAGAGGAGTCCGAAGGCTGTCCTTCCAGTTAGTAATAATACATTGTAATTGGGCTGCAGATAAACCCGACCTTCCTCAGTTACCACTACAAGACCCTGTCCACTAACATGTGAGTCAAGCATCAAGGCCGCGACAGAGAGTGCTCACTATAATCACCGGAAGCTTTGTGCTAGCGACGCTTTTGCCCACTATAGGAATTGTCAGGACACATAGGAGGAGCAAACGACGAAACTGACGGAGGTAGATGCGACGGACGAAAAGAATATGAACGAGAAAGGTTGTGGTTGACTGCGTCATGCAAGTCAGCTATAATTTGAGAATAGAGTTCATCTGATTTACGCATGTCGCAACATATATTCCCCACGCGCTGGGTTCAGGGATAGTCGGTCCCGTCAGGCATGTTTGCATGCGCTAAACTCTTTCATACGCACTAGGAAATCAGCGCCAAGCCTTCTGCAGGGGTATTATAAACCTGCTGTGACGCTCCAATGCTCATTCGGCACGCCAGAGCGCTTCATTGCGGGGTCATCATCACCAACTTCATTTTCAGAATCCAAGATTGCTCACGTCTCTAAAGCCTGCATCACCCTGTGGATTTTGAGCGTTAGCTCGGAGCAACTGGATTATGATCAGACTGACCAAACGAGTACAACCTGGAAACCACCGCAATCCAATACATCTCAGCGATGTTGCGGAAACCGAGCTAACGGCGACGTACGATTCCCTTGATCCAAGCAGGATCGCTACCATGAATGCATCTTCTCCAGAAATAGAGCCCGACTTGACCAGTCAGAATTACAAAAATTCTGCGTGATGATGAACAGATCAGCTGCAGAGACGCAGGCCACTTAGAGACTTACAATAAAGACAGAGACACGCCCGCCATCCTTGTGCTGTGATGGGTTTCCAAGTGCTGGGTAAGTTCGGCAGGGGTCATGATTATTGGTAGAAGCTCAAGCCGTGTTATTGCAACTCAAACAACCGCCCGCTTCTTAACAATACACTGCATCCGGAGAAAGCGTTGCGTTGGGCATAGTGCTGTCGTGATTCGGATTCAGAATTTCAAATGGAACCGGGCCCGCGTTCAAGCCGGTAGCCCAATGCACGATTGCTTCTAGCAAAGTCGATTGAAGCGATCTCTGATGACAGAGCAAGGTGTTGATTGTAGTAGGTCGCTAGGTGTGCCCAAAAAAATTGGTGATCTTAGACGCCTACTAAAAATGTCACATTTGTCAGCATTGGTGTCGTTGTGGCTGCTGTGTGCAGGCAGGTGCCAGGCTACATCGTTGGCACCCCCTGGATCACACTGGGCTAACCACACAGGACCTGTCCCTCACTAGCGTTCCCTTTTACTGTCATTACCTAGTTCTAAAAACTACACACTATCATGCCGCCAAAGAAACAAAATGCGCCGTCTTCTTCCAAAGTGAAGGAGGACAAGGTGAGTTTATCATGCGGTGCTTGCATCTGTGGACTGACTGATCAAGGTTTTCCGTGAAGACCTTTGGCATGAAAAATGTACGCAATTGTTCGGGTTGATACTTGATCTCATACAATGACCATGGTACCTAGAAAAATAAATCAGCCAAGGTCCAGAAGCAGGTGCAGCAGATACAGGCTCAGGCCGCCATGTCTGGCAAATCTAGGGAGGCGCTTGCAAAGGAGAAAGAGAAGGAGCTACGGGCTAAAGAAAAACTTGAGGAAGAGAAGCGCAAGAAGGAGGAAGCTGCTCTGTTCAAGCCTGTCCAGGTGCAGAAAGTGCCCTTCGGTGTTGACCCCAAAACAATACTCTGCGCGTTCTACAAAGCCGGGAATTGTGACAAGGGAAACAAGTGCAAGTTCAGTCACGATCTTAATGTTGGCCGGAAAGTGGAGAAGAAGAACTTGTATGAGGATAGTCGGGAGGAGAAGATGCAAGGTTTGGCGAGACGTCTCTTCCTCCGTAGGATTGGCACTGATCCATGTGAATTTTGCAGACACGATGGAGAACTGGGACGAGGAGAAGCTCAGAAATGTCGTCCTCTCCAAGCATGGGAACCCTCGAACTACTACCGACGTATGTGGTTTCCTGTTACTCGACACACTATGCTCACGAGTATATAGATTGTGTGCAGGTACTTTATCGAGGCTATCGAGACGAAAAAGTATATGATCTCCAGTCATGCAAAACTATAAACTAACCGATGAAATACTAATAGATTCGGGTGGTTCTGGGAGTGTCCCAGTGGTGAGAAGTGCCAATACCGGCACGCTTTACCTCCAGGCTTTGTTCTGAAGTCTGAGAGAAAGGCGGCCGAAGAAGCAGCGAAGGCAAATGTGATATCACTGGAAGAGTTTCTGGAAACCGAGGTACGATTTACTGAACGCAGAAAGTCATCACGCTCTCATAATTATTTCCAGCGACACAGATTGGGTCCTAATCTTACGCCAGTCACGCTTGAAACGTTCGCCATCTGGAAGAAGACAAGAATGGACAAGAAGCAGGCTGAGCTCGAAGCGTTACGCAAGGCCAAAGAAACGCAGAGCGCAGCTGGCAAGAATACGGGTATGAGCGGCAGAGACTTGGTGGGTCTTTTTTTTTTTGCCCGCCATCGGTAATACTCACCACAAGACTAGTTCCAATACAATCCAGAGTGGTTCGAAGACGAGGACGATGGAGACGAGTCAGACGACTTTGATCTGTCCAAATATAGACGCGATCAGGAGGAGGAATACGCAGAGCTACGGCAAGCGGAGCAGGGGGTCAGCGATCTGGGTCTGGGAGTGGATGATGATGACGACGCGGACGGTGATGGTGACGGTGACGGTGATGGTGCAGGTGGGTCAGGTGGAGACCAATGATCATCGTTTCATGTACTTTAAATTCGTGTGGATATATCCATAGCTACCACTGCACTCCATAAGTATTACATGCAGATTGCAAGGCCACCGCTGTGTTAACTTGAGTGAAGTGTCGTGTTTGGTAAGGAGTTGTCGGGCTTTACATACTTCACCATGCGGCATTGAACCGGGTTTGTGTTGGGCACTTCCGAGCGTTTACATCTTGGTGAATCCATCTTTTCCTCTTTTTCTTCCCATCACGAACTTCAACGCCCAACTTTCTGCATATTATACCTGCTTTCTACGGAAATGTCGCGTATACCCCAAGCTTCGTCCTCCAGACCGACAGTCAAAACGACTTTAGCACCACCAACCCCGCGTTCTCGAGCGCCATCGCCATCTAAGCCGTCCGCTGGTGCAGTATCATCACCTTCTACACCTCGTGCGCGCACCAAGTCAATCCCCAAGTCACCATCCAAATCCATCCGTAGACCTCCTCCAGAAGAAGAGCCACCAGTCCCCAAAGCGCCTCTTAGCATCAAAGAAGCCATCGCACTCAAACGGGCTGAAGCCAAGAAGACAGCGACCAAAACCAGCTTCAGCGGAGGAGGCTTAGGATTTGACCCATTTGACAACTTGGAAGATGCTACACCCGGCATCAGTCCGACCAAGAAAGAGGATGATGAGAATCTCGATCTTGGTCGGTGGTCCGTGAAGGAAACCATCGAGCGTGCTCGCAGTACAGGTGTGGCATCTATACTTTCGTGTCGCGCCCAAAGAGCTAATCAAACAAGACATGCACCATAGGTTCCATCAATCTTGCGTCGCGCTCCTTACCATGTCTGCCGTCTGCGTTATTTGAAATTCACTTGGGTGTGAAACCCGACGTGCTGAAGTCTGTTCCTCAAGAGCCGCCTATGGCGGCTTCAGATGCCCCGGGTAAACGTCCTGGTCAGCGGGACGGCCCAGCTTGGTTTGAGGCACAAGACCTCCAAGTGCTGAAAGCATGGAACAACGAAATCATTGAAATTCAGCACGAAATATCACTTTTCGGGTCCCTAAAGACTGTGGACGTATGTACCAGTCTCTAATGTCCCGAGGCAGCGCATTAATCCCTTATCCCAAAGCTACATCAAAACAAGATTTCTTTTCTGCCCGACACCTTCGCTGACTTGACAGCTCTTACTACACTAGATCTTTCCCATAACTCCTTAACTTCGCTGCCCAGTAATATCTTCGCTCTACCTATCCTCACCAACTTAAACCTCTCGCATAATGC
>KN839840.1:587230-619143 GCA_000827185.1 Hydnomerulius pinastri MD-312
ATGAGTTGGGTTGAAGAAAAAATGCTGCGTTGGACGCCAGTGACTACTCAGTGGGGCGACCTTTAATGGCATCCTCGCATATTTACGCTATGCGACTTGGACTGTAAGATTTCCTCCCAGAAAACCCATCACGTTACGATTGAATGACAAGATTTTACCCGGAGGGCTGTGAAAGGCTTGCGTGGCTCTCAGGGATCAAGATGGTCAGTCGTCCATTCTATCTGTGTCTCCTGCGAACTTGACATGCAGGGTCGTTGTACGCAACTCGAGTGACTTGGTGAGAGTCGTCAGGATCTGAGTATTTTGGCTACAATGCAACAACGGACCTGTCAGATGGCTGCCAATCATGAAAGGGTTACATATGCAGACCTTGGAGCCTCTTGGAGCCCACCCCGAAAGCGGTCGATTACATCCCACCGAATCTGCCCTCAAAGTCGGGGTACTGATACTCCCACATGCACTAGCACCAACCCTGCTTAATCCATGTGGCCGGCATCAGCATCGCGAGCGTTAAAAGGAAAAGCCTACCAGGAACCGGTGAGAGTATAAATAGGTATAATAGGCCCGACCCAGTCGCAGCAAACCTCATTCACGCACGGAATTCAAAGTCATTTGTGAGAACGGTCTTGGACTCTTGTAAGGTTTTGTAACACATGTGCACGACATATGTTGACGTTGACCGAGAATGAGGGTACATGTAGTAACCTGAGCTGATTCCTGCGGAGCAAATAACTGATATCGAAGAGGTCGAAATGAGAGCAGATGGAATATAACTCACTACGATGCATTCTTACTAGAGGAAACACTGGGGTTGTTAGGCTCGTAACAGCCCCACAGGGCAGACTTACCTCAACCGGCATTCAACGCATCAGCCATCCAACATCCCTGCAATGAATGGCATGTCAACGCCAATTACAAAACGACTCCGCAGCTCACCACATCCCCCTCAGTTCCCCAGACGTCCATGTTAGCGTTCAGAGATGACTTCAAGGCACCTTTACTGCGATCAAATTGGCCCTTTGGCTCGTCCTCACAAGAAAGTCCCCAGCCAATCAAAAGAGGGCAGTTCGTTTGGCATAGACGAAAAGGTCCATTTCTTGGTTTTATCCGGGACGCCAAGGTACGATGAGGCAAGCATCAAATGCCGTTTACCTGTGAGAAGACACGAAGGTTTTTAACATGTCAGTCACCAAGCATAAGGTTTAATGATTGCAATGACCATGAGTGAAGTCGATGGGATTTTGGTTTCTGCATTTGCATAGATTGTGGGTCCCTGTCAGATAGCATTTCTTCAGAACGGTGTGAAAACTAACAGCATATCATAAATGATTACCAGGCCTCCTTCAAGCCCTGAGATGGCCAAATCATCGGCAAGGGCATTGAAGGCGAGTCCCTGTCAGGTGTGCCAGAGCAGAAGAACTTTCCAGTACACGCAGGTCGCAGTCCAGCCAAAGTCAAAAGCAATTCATACCAAGCCTCCTGCATCAATTTCCGACTCGGAAGTGCTAATGCGATCGCACGACTAAGGCCTGACCGTAAGTTCTCACCACGGCCAATGGCTCTTTTTCCAACTAAACAAAACAATGAGTGTTGATTGAAGATTGAGTGAGGTGATCGTATGATTATGAAATGTCGAACGTGCTCGTAGGCTATGACTGAACCGTGCCCTCCACCACATTGTCAGAGGAGGCCTGCTGGACCCACATGTTATAATACAAACCACCCAGACGTAAAAGTTCCTCGTGTGTGCCTTGCTCCACGACTTGACCTTCCCTCAAGACAATGATGAGATCTGAAGAGTAGAAATAGCAAATCATGTCTCTCAGACACCTGTTAGACAGCTCGAGAAAAAATACGACACTCACCAGCTTCTACCACTGTGCGCAATCTATGTGCAATAAATATGCTTGTCCGTGAACTATGTAACAGGGTGTTATTGATGCTCTTCATGATTTCCGACTCGGTGTGTGCATCAAGGGCGGATGTCTAAGTCCGAAACGCGTCACTAGCTCAGACCAGCGCAAAGACAAGACCAACGGGGACACTCACAGCTTCATCGAAGAACAAAATCGGAGGGTCCTTCAGCAACACGCGCGCAATAGCCAGCCTCTGCTTCTCCCCTCCGGAAATCATAAGGCCCCGTTCACCGACAGTGGTCTTGTATCCATCCGGGAGGCTCATAACAGTATCATGTACACTCGCTTTGATCGCAGCCGCTTTCACCTCTTCATCAGTCGCATCAAGGCGCCCATACCTGACATTATGCATGATATCCGAATGGAAGAGCGGTGTATCCTGCGGAACGACCCCAATTGACTTTCTCAGGCTCTCCATCTGGACACCTTGGATGTCTTGGCCGTCGATGGAGATCCGGCCAGACGAGGGGTCGTAGAAGCGGTAGAGGAGACGGAAGACGGTGGATTTGCCGCAGCCTGAGGGACCAACAATCGCTACTTTCTTGCCTGCTGGAACGCTGAAGGAGAGATCGCGGAATATAGGGCGGTCAGGGTGATATCCGAAGTTAACGTTCTCGAAGCGAATGGAACCGCCTTTGAGCGCGAGAGGCTGGGCTCCTGGTATATCCTGGGCAAGTGAGACGTAAGATCGTCGACTATGTTGTTGCAAAAACTCGTACTACCTTTGCGGGTGCATTTTCGCTCTGGAGCTTGAAGAGGACCTCCATATCCAAGAGACTCTGACGCAGCTCTCGATATATTGTCCCCAAGAAGTTGAGAGGGAGTGATAGCTGGAAAATAAGCTGGTTGACCATAACCAGGTCACCGACACTCATTGTTCCTGTACATCATCTCGTCAGTACATCATGCAAACTCGCTTGGGATTATGTCGAGACCATTCAATACCCCTTGAGCAGCCAAGAACATCGTAGCCGTAAGCGCCGTCGAGAAGATCATGTTTTGGCCGGAGTTTAGGTATGCTAGAGAAGTGGTGATTTTCACGGAAGCCTTTTCATATTGCCGAAGGTGTTTGTCATACTGAGCGATCTCGAACTTTTCGTTGTTGAAGTGCTGGGAGAAGGGTGGCTTCAGATTGAGCACCAGATAATGGTGATTGAGGACTAACCTTAACGGCTTCGTAGTTTATCAAAGAGTCAACAGCCACCGTCGCAGCTTTGTTGTCGGCTTTGTTCGCATCGCGACGAAATGGTGTTCTGCCGAAAACATGAGCTACAAAGTAGCACGGCTAACGAACGGGCCCCCTCATACCTCCAGGAAGTCGTCCGGATTGTGAACCACGTGTATGCCGCCAATGTAGTGGCGGTTATCGCAGCAAAGTCCCAGCCAAACTTGTACGTCTAGAGTATAACAGACCAATTAGGCACAGAGAAACACATGAAAGGGACACGTTCACCAGAATACCGCACACCATGCTTATCTCGAGTGCAGTAGGCACTATGCGGAAAAGGATTGCCTGTAGCATAAACGTAATTCCCCTGTCGATCACTTAGCATGGGAAGTGTCGCGTCATTGAAAGGCAAGATCCACACTTTGTTCCACGATCAATGGCACGTGTCAGTCCACCAGTCTGTCGAGAGAGATGGAACTTGAGGTTCAAGTTCAACAAGTGCTCGAACGTTTCCCGGGCAACTTTCCGTATTGCTCGTTGGCCGATGTTTGCAAACACAGCGTTTAGGAGCTCCCCGAATACCGTGGCTCCGATACGTGCGGCACCATCTGCAAGAGAGTGAGTACATGAATTGAAGGAGTCTGTTCACACGTACAACCAAGGATCAAGGATCCCGCAACTACCCAAACGGTAGAACTGGACGCTACGTCCAGATTCAACGTGTCAATCACGGTTTTGAATATTTGCGGAACTTGCACATTCAAAACCTTCGCGTCATAAAGTGAGTCCCATACAGCCAACGGACCGAGAAGCTTCGGGGAGTTACCTTTCCTCCGATCAAAAGAGCAAAGCCGAGCACGACTCGTCCTCGGGTACTCCAGTCATCCTTGGGCCAGACATTCCCAATCAATTTCCGGACGATCATCCAGTCATTCCTTCTCTGCTCTTTGGCTGAAATATGGTCTGACTCGGCTGGTGCTTTTGGGGCTGCACTTAGCTGTTCGACAGCCTTAGGCTGAGTTGGGGACTCGGCCCTCACTCGAGTAGATGTCGAGAACCGTGCTCTGAACCGCGCTGGTGTTTCCTGGTGTAGTGACTGGGAGTGCGATCCTGGGAGGCCCGTGAATCTGACATTTGGACCGTGGTGTGAGAGTGCTCGGGTATACGAGGGAGATGCAGCGTTCGAAAAGGCCTTTAGCACCGCTGAACGACAGTGAAAGCGCTGCACGAGCGACACGCCCGTCAACATTTAAAGTTGCTAATTACAGCCAGCCTTCAGCTTTTATGTGTGAACGAAACAGGAGGAAGGTCACGCTTGTCGGGATCGACTCGGACGACCGAAAGTGTTGTCAACAAGTCGGGTGGGAAAGTGCAAACCTAATCTAATCTCTATAAATTGGATCAGGATCCCACCCGGAATATGCCTTTCGAGGGGCGGATATCTGCCCAAAACATTTTCGTCCGCGCCCATAATGGCGAGCGACTTCGCAACTCCAACGTGACAGCAGCTCACTATCATGATGGCTGGCCGAGCTGAGGCATTTTGTGAACAAACGGTTGGACCAATGGTCACAGTTCGTCAATTTATCACCTGGCATCACCTGGGACCATACTGAGTTACCGTTAGTCAGGTATGCACTCTGACCCACCTTGTCCCTTTGCCAGTCGACTCGGTCGACGACTCGGAGTCAGACGTCCGCAGAGGCGAGCGCGCTGTTCGTTTCTGCTGGGCTAGCCTGCTCTTTCTCCGGCGATTCAGCCACCGTCTCAGGTGCCATTCGAGCCCCAGACGCCGAGGATGCTCTCGGACCAAGGTCGAGGGAACCACCATCATTCCACCCCACGTGTATCGGGCCATCGGAACATGCCTTGGTTGGTCTAATGCGCTTCCGACTAAGCGAGTCGAAAACATGAGAGCCCGAACGCTCACGATCCAGAGTTCAGATTTCTATGAGGCTACTCCACCATAGCACACGCATGAACGTGGACAGTGTGCGAAGTTGCTTCAAAGTCATGACTTTGGAACTTCTGCAAAACGGCCAAGTTACGTTATCTTTCCACTGCACTTTGCAGCAATCTCATTGGCTGAAACAACACAAGCAACTCCAAACCTGCACCATTCCAAAACAATGACCTAGCTCTGAGAGGTGGGTCGGCTACGAATCCGCCTACGATTTCTAGATGAACCTGCTCGTCTCTTTGACGTCATAGGGGCCTGGAACACCTCGAAGCCACCCACAACACAAATAGTCGATTGTAAGTAGTACATAATCTGTCGAGCACATAACGAAACCAACACAGCTCGTACAGCCTGAATCCCTGGCGACCATCATACTTCCTCACTTTTCCCTTTCTCCCAACTCAATTCTGGTGGATGATAGGCGGCCATGAGCATGAGGACGTACAATAGAATTGACGCTGTGGAGCACCAGCTGTGCAAAGCTCTATTTTCCTTCACTAGCCAGCGGAATTCATCGTTCCAGCGTTAATTCCTGAACACATACTCTGAAGCGATGGCTGTGTGGATGTCTAAACTCCCTCACGAGTCACAGGTGTTGGTGGCCCTTGACAGTGCCCTTCATTTCGTCTAAAGGCTATAGGTTACTTCACCTTCGAGCCCTCGAGCCGAGTGCATAGGACTTAGTCAATTAATGTTGATCGTGACGCGCCGCATCATTCAATGACGTATGGAGCACAAAGTGTCCTATCCACCCTCGCAATCCCCGCTACATGAGTTCGAGTTCCAGACGGCTTCTGGCAACACACAGCGCCTTGATGAGTCGCCGTCTTGAACGCTTCCATACCGAACTACAACAAATACAACTTGGAGGATAGGGTCTACCTTCCTCATCCCCGTAATGTTAATATCCGTCCACGGTCCAGAGAGTCGGTGCACACCACGTGGGTCACACTTAACCCTCTGGAACGCGCGGGGCATGGCAAGGAAGGGGGAGAGAATGTCCAAAATGGTTGAGCCATATCATGTTTGATCTGATCGTTGGACCCTGGGCTTGTAATAAATCATCCCGTCCATCCACAGAAGCCGAATCATCGAACCTCGCTTTTGTGCCCTGAACTCTTTGTCAAAAGCATCTTCTCGCCGTGCACCGGATGTGACTGTTCCGCAATTCCAGATACTGCTTGTATGAGTAACCCGCTTCCCGAACGTTCGGAACAGCTACTCATCCCTGAGTCCTCCATCCTTTCCACTTAGCCCCGAAGAAGCCGCATAAACCACTCGATCGCCATAGTACGATGAGCCATCAGAGCCGCATGACCACCGTATCAGTGAGCCTGCCTTAATACAAGCATCGAATCCACGGAGCTACAAACGAATGGTATGACAGTCCGATCATACAGGTGCTGTTACGTATACAACTATAACCGCGAAGAGCATACGCGAATGGAAAAGAATAACAACACAGGGCAGGGCAATGGAAACACGATGTGAGGAAACGAGATAGAGAGTAACAGACAAGCGCGCGACAGCCTGAGGTAGTAGTACAGAGATGGAAGCCTAGACAGTAGCACAACCAGATGAAATGAGTACGAATGAGAGGAAGGACCATGTAAAGTGAACGTTGTTGGATTAGTGTGTTGGGAGCGTGTTGTGTGGAGCCGAAACAGATTCGAGGCTGAGCCATGAGCCGAGAAGGGAGTGGGAAGCAAGGCGGGGGAGGATCAACAAGTTGAACACCGCTTGGAGTGCACGCACAGCTCATGCCCACGCGCTACTGCCCCACCACCGTTTCTCCGCACCTCTAACACCCCACTCTGAGATGCTGTCCGTAGTGGCAACGTAAATGAACCCGCCTTGAGGATCAAAACACGTTCCAGCAATATCAAGATCAGAGTCCTGCACCGAAGGCTCTGCGACAAAGTCATCTCGTGTGATCGTCCGGCGGCGAGGGCGAGACGAATGGTGCGTGTTCGTGTATCTTGCAAGGGCAGTGCTTCGTGTGGGAGAGGGGGAAGGCTGGATTGGAAGATGGATGGAAGGCGGAGGAGAGGATGATCGCGAGGGGCCACGTGAGATGCAATCCGTTTCTGGCTCATCGATGTCCATATTATCAGTATCTCCCCTGGCCCCACCTTCAACGTCATTATGGCTGTACATATACGTGCCGCCGCCTCCCCGCGCACCAGGCAGTGAAAGGCTGTCTGTTCGATGTGCGTGACGAGCTCGAATGCCGTGGCGGGCGAATACCTCTCGAACGTTTTCCTCCATAGCGTTGTCTCCAAGAGGAGGTATCAAAACCACGCCGTCATAGTTGTAGCCCTCGTCCGAAGCGTCTCGACGTCGGGCAAGGCGCTGCGATTGCCGCCATGTGGTCATAGGGCCATTGTCGGGGAAAGGGCTGACCCGGAAAGCTTCCTCCGAGGTACGCATAGTGCTTGGTGGCTGAATAACGTGTCTGAGGGAAGAAGGTGCGGGGTGTAGGTATGATGGATCAGAAAGCATGGGTGTTATCGATGGAGCGCGGGAAGATGTGGAGATCGTCGCTTTACGGCCCAAAACACTAGGCATCCGGACGATCTCCTCCGTTTCAAATGTACGAGCATCAATGACGTGCAGAAGACTTGTATGCTAGAAGACGTGTGAGTGGGCTCTTAGCAACAGTGATGGTATGAACTGCACCTCTGTGAATGTCATTATCTCATGCCCGGGACGGCCATGTGCACCTCCGGAGCCAAACTTGACGTTTCGGGCTCCCCACCCAGGTGCTTTCGAGTTCCCTCTAGTCCAGTCCCACGGATCATCACTCAACATACCGCTCGCTTCTCCGTTCCCAAGCTGTCCAGCTGGCAGCCGTGTTTTGTCGGTTTGTATGACTTTCATGGGTTTCGTACTTCGCACGTCCCAGACTGCAACGACACCCTCTTGAGAGGCGACTGCGAATTTCATACCGTCTGTTGAGAAAGCGGTGGAGAACGATGCGGCGAGGGATGATGAATAGAGTCTAGCATCGGGAGGAGGAACATTCAGAGTGACGATAGGAGTAAACGTGATACGGGAACCACCAGTAAGTTGGTGTAGGTAGATTCTTGGGGAGTCCCCAACGGAAAGCAAGGTTCTCCCATCGGGAGATATTGACGCTTCACACGCAAGTCAGTGTAACCAAACCTTTACACAGACGGACGCGACGCACAATGGTTAACAGGTTCTTCGAGCTTCAGGTTCCCAGACTGCCGTAGTTCTCTGGGAGCCAGCTGTCCACGAACAGCAATGTCGTAGAACTTTACTGTGCTGTCATTATTGCTGACTGCAAGCCGTGGCTCCACACTGCTCTCCGAGGACCTGGTCAAGCTCAATGAGCTCAACAACACAGAGTTGTTGATCGATCCCGAGAGTTTCCTGTAGTATTGCCAAATTGCATTGTTGCAGCGGAGCTTGGGCGAGGGATCTTCTCGCCGTTGTGATCGCGAGGATGGGTGATGAAGCGAAAGGTGGATCTCCGCATCCTGACCACCAGCAGCCAGGAGAGTCTTGTCTGTGTCAGGGAGTTGAAGGAATGCGAGTGTGTTGGGATTGAACGACAGATCCGCGATGCTCCGAGGAGCCTAGCATCCCGAACACCGGTATGTGAACACTTGGGTAAGGGCAGAAACGGAATTGTAAGGACGTACCAGGTCAGGAGCGTAGAGATCGTGCTCTACTATCGAGTATCCGTGTACATAGTTTACGACTCCTTGTTCTCGGGGACAAATTATTAGATCGCGCAGCTGGCTAGATGTGCGTGGCATATTGGGAGTCTGTGAGTGAACTGGTTCCACGGTGGAAAAGTGAAAGAAATATACATACACATGGCCGATAGTTACGTCTGCTGGTGCAATGTTCGATGGCGAGGACGAGGCCAGCAGCGAAGAATGGCGGGCCATTCCTGAAATCTAAAGTGGAGGGGTTGACAGTGACGTTGAGACCATCGGCGTTCGTGTAGAAAGTCGGCCCGCCACCAATTATTCCTATGTGCGTCGCCACGTGGAAATCACGTGAAATTACTTTTCCAGCCACAAGGAGTTTGTGGAACAGCGCAACATCCTACACCAGTCTTGCGCTCTTTGACGACGACGATGAGCTCGAATGAAACGACGACGACCGTGACGGTGACCAAGCCAAAGGTCGCAAAGAAACTCAAGCCGGCGAGAAAACAGGTGAAACCGGGCGACGTGGAGAAAAAAGAGGCTGTACAGACCGGGAAGGAGTACAGTGAGTATCTCCAAACTAAAACTGCTCTTGACCCATCCCTAATTGCACACGACAGATATCTGGTACAACAAATGGGCCGGTGGAGATCGCGAGGACAACTACTCAAAGTACGTGTATCAAGCTTATACGTTTGATATGACACTGACACTAGTTCAGCAAAGTAAAGTCCCAAACGCGTTGTAACATCAAGAAAGACAGTGGCCTCACGCGAGCCAACACAACCGGCATCAGATACTGCTGTCTCTTCTTTGCTCGCGGATGCTGCCCTTACGGCTGGGAATGCGATTATCTACACATCCTTCCAGACCCAAGCAACGCCCTCCCAGACAGCTCGAAGGACTGCTTCGCGAGAGACAAATTCTCCGATTATCGAGACGACATGGGTGGTGTCGGTAGCTTCAATCGACAGAATCGCACGCTGTACGTTGGTCGGATCAAGGAAACTGGCCCTGGACCAGAGACGGAGGATATTGTCACCCGGCACTTCAAGGAATGGGGTGAGATCGAGCGAAGTAGGTCCAATACTCATAACTCCTCTACAGGCTTACTAATGCACTTTCCTCAGTCCGAGTACTACAGTATCGAAGTGTTGCCTTCGTTACGTATGTATCGGAGCTCAGTGCCCAATTTGCGAAGGAAGCAATGGCATGCCAATCTTTGGACAACGATGAAATCCTCAATGTCCGATGGGCCACCGAAGATCCCAACCCAGTCCAAAAAGTCGCAGAGAAACGACGTCTGGAAGAACAGGGGCAAGAAGCGATTAAGGCTCGCATGGACCCGCGCATCGTCGAGGCCATGCGAGCAGTGCGAGCTTTAGAGGATGGTGACTTGCTGGATGACGAGGGAGAAGTGGTAGAGATGGAAGACGGTGATTTCGAGGACAATTCACGTGATTCCAAGAGAAGGAAGATAGATTCCCCGCCACAAGCAGGCCTACCCCAAGAGCCATCGAAGCCACTGGGCCTCCTCACCGCCGATACGCTTGAGGGATTAAAATATTTTGCCGAGATAAGGAATCGCAACGGTACTAATACGCCTTTTGCGGATATGCAAAAGGCGCCACCACCGAAAGCAGTCACCACAGGGCTAGGCCTGGCTGATTATGGGAGCGATGAAGAGGATTGATCTTGTATGTTCTCCGACGGTATTACATGTTTTGTTAATCGAGGCTTTTATTATTTTGACCGCGTACCAGGCAATACGACCTTTTCCGTCTGCTATTTTCCTGCTTCAATGCTATGTGGTAGAGAGGGCCGCGGCCACGGCCGTCTTGACATGATCCGGTGGTTCGCGGACATCGTGCGTTCCACTCGCCCACAAGGTACCAATCGCAATGGGAGGATTTGACCGTGACACGCAAGGAGGCACGCTTGACCTCACACACTTGGGACTTTGAAATGAAACACTGATGTTGCGGTCCACGACGCAGTACCTTGGCTGGCAGCCTGCCAACTGCGCCACCTTCTTTGAATCTTCTAGGTTCATAGCCGCCTCCCATCTTTCCCCCGCCGTCCTTAGCGGAATTTTCCGCAAACCTACAGACGGGCCTCGGACCGCGAGCGCTCACGAACACAAAGGCGCCTTACCAACCAATACAATTGGCCTGAAATGTCAAATCATGCGGTGTTAGCAGGTGCAGGACCTCGTTGCAAATGCGTGGCTCCTTGCCAGCGTTTTGAGTTCAGTATCACGGATGGTCAGTAGCTGCGGCTTACCCCCGTTTATCAGAAAAGAAAAGTTCGGGTGATTAGGACACCAAACAGGCCGGTTTTCTCCTATTTGAGAACAAGTATGCATGTGAGACTTGCAGCTGGAAAGTTTATGGGCTATTACCCCGGCGAGCGCTTATTGCTCCTTGCTCGTCGGAGGAAGCAGTGCAGCCGCTGCAGCGCACCCACGAGGCGAGGACATAGCCCATTTTCACACCGTGCACATGCTTACTGTACTTGCTACAAACTCCACTTCCATGAAAATCTTGGATTGAAGCCTCTGATAGCATGTATCCGCTATTCTCACATGCAGAACAACGTTCCTTCGAGTAACGTCAAGTTGGCAGGCTTTAGTCATGGTGGCTGGGATGACATGGTCACGTGACATGCCTGCCAAGTGGCGGTGTTATGGACACACATTCTGAGCGAGTTTTCCAAACGCCTGCATCTTTTGCTTCCACTTGGAAAAGACACAGCCAACACGAAGTTCGCCTTCTGTTGGCCAAAATGCTGTTCAATTCACCTTTTTTTTTTTTCCAAGTTACGCGCGGGATTCTTTAGAACAAGGCTGTCCTCCGAATTCCTCGTGGAACAAGCTCACGTATCCGCCTCATGAGAGGTCCTAGGCAGTTCCCAGCCACCTACTGGCACGGTGGTCGTCATTTGACAACAGTGCTCAAGTTGGTGAGACGGTGGCTGCTAATTATTCCGACACACTTATCCCTCTTTCTGTGTCCCGATCCGTCAGGATATGACGATCAACCTTGCTGCTTCCTCACGTATTCTATGGGCGCCTTTAACGCTCAGAACTTAGCAATTTTTGGCATGTGGAATATGCCTGGCCGCCCAGCTAGGCGCCTCAGCCATGATGCCACCAAACTGGGAAGATTCCCCGGGTGCGCGCGTCCCTATATAATGGGACCTGATTGCTCTCCCTTCACCTTGACTCAACTCATATCCCGATCATCTCAGTCCCTAGTGTCGACCAACATGACTACCTTTGATCCCTCATCCCCTCACCTTGTTCCTTCTATCCACATTCAGACCGCAGAGCAGGAGTATCCTTCATAGTAAGTGTAGATGGCTTGTACAGTTGTGGCGGTCATCTAATAATGTTGTGATAGCTTCGAAGGCGACATGTTCCCTGTAGACCCATACTTCCCCCAGCTCACCCAACCGTCTTTAAACGATGGGAGCAACTATTATGACTACCCACAACCAGGACTTTTGTCCTCCGGGCGTAAGCACAGCACTCTTACCTCTAAGTCACGCCACACTGACACCTCAACACAGACAACACGCTGAGCGTGACACCGGGTTCAAGCTTTGAATTGGACGACATTGCATTTGAACTCGAGAACCTTCCACCTTTCCTATCTGGGCCTGACACCTCGTCGCCCTACGTCGATGCCGCATCCTCGCAGACCAGTAGCTCCGCTTCCTATTCTCCTATTGACGGAGGGCTCTCTCCGTCGAGCCTCCACAGTCCCATGCCATCACCCGCATCGTCGTACACTTCCTGGTCCCCGGCGTCGTTCCGCAGTGATGTCAGCCTCAGCCTGTCAGACATCGAGTCGCCTGTTTCACCCTCCCCAATTACCCCTGATAGGGCGGCTTTCCTCTTTCCATCAAGTGGACCAATACGTCGCAGGAGCAGTGTATCATCGACAAGTAGTCACCCTTACCCTCAGTCCCCAGCAAGTGAATTCGCTATCTCAATGGATGGGCACCTCAGTGTTCAGAGCGCGGGGCACCACCGCAGCAAGTCACTATCGTCGCTACCACATTTCACCCCCACCCGCCCCCGGACTGTGGCTAGTCCAGCTATGCTTGACGCCAACAGTCGCCGCCGCCGCCATCCCGCCTCGTTTGAGTGTGATGAGTGTCAGCAAACTTTTACTGCGCTTTTCTCCTTGAAGCGTAAGTTAACGCTCTCGCTCCCAGTCACACCTTTACTAACGACTCCATCGTAGGCCACCAACAGTCACACACGGGCGAGCGACCATATAAATGCAGCATCCCCGGCTGCGAACAGGCGTTCTTCAACAGTAGTGACTGCAAACGTCATGAGAAGAGCAAGAAGCGCCATAAGGAAGTCCTCGGTCAGTGATCGACATTACCCCAGGTCTTCTGGGCAGCCTCGTGCGCCACGCCATGCACAAGTTCGATCGAACGCCACATTCACAAGAAGTGCTCCCTCCCGGACATAGCGGCACTGTAGATATCATCGGACACCAACGAACTATCATGACAATCTCTCCTATTCTTCTCATCCAAGATTTCATAACCCATGCATCTCCTATCTGTTTTCTGTGCCATTATTAATACGCTAGAGCTAGTACTCTAGTCCAGAGAGATCGATACCCCGCTGGATACCCTAATAAGTTACATTTGTCTCTTTGTGCTCACTGTCTCGGTAGTCTCAGGTTTTCTACTCTTGGTTTCCGTTGGCGAATGACGTTTCTATCTTGTCTCTTGCTTGATTCTCTACTACTGTTTCTTTACTCCAGATCATTCTGAACCTGTAGCCTTGTATTTCGAATGCAAACTGATCTCACGTTTTCACGCCCAATTCTCCCAGCCGGCGATTGTTTACTTGAGCCACGGCATCATGTCGTGTTGCAAGCATACACGTATACAAGACGTGTATGTGCGGGAACCAAGTCCTTCCTACTTTGACCATGCGGTACCGACTGGTTGACCCCAGTCATACTTGCTCATGCCGAGACCATACCTGGACCGACGAGGCCTGCAAGCTTGTCTATAGGAAACTATACATAAACAACTGTATCTGGAACGCAAGAAGGTCATGCCGATGGCCGGTGCTCACCGCCTCCGTGTCATAGTGTTTCGTCAAGGTACGCGATACGTGTCCACTGCCAGTGTCCAAGGATGGTTGACTGGGGGAAAGGGCCATGCTTCCATCCTCGCTCGAATCGACGTCTGCCGGAAGTCGATAACTTTAGATTGCATGGTATCAAGTGTCTAATGTTACAGCCTATCGATAATGAAGTGGATATTCTTGTCGGTATGATGTATGCACTGCGGTGGTATATAAGTGGCCGAAAACCCAGAACTCTAGAAACAAAGCAGCCGTATGGTAATAATACAAAGAATGATGAGCATATAGTACATGATGTCGACGGCTGTGTGAACATCGAAGCTTCTACGGCGCTGAGACTGATTCTCCGAGACGCCTTGATTTTGAACTGGAGACGGAAGGAAACTACCACTGCCACTCTGTTGCAAGAATAGACACAAGGGACGAAATGTCGAGTTAATACCACGTTCCCTGCCTCCCTAGCCATTTTTCGAAATAGACTTACCAGGTGCATGGAATGGGCGCTCGCATTCTTCCGTACGGAAAAAGCCTTCGCTTCGCGCATGAAGAGGACCGCGCTGAGCACAAGAGGCACATAAAGGATAGACGCGCCCAGAGCGCCGGCTTGAGCAGCATGGACCGCGTCCAACAGCGAGCCCTTCGCAAGCTGCATGTGGTGCACGACCACAATACCAACAGGGCACGCGGCAGCGGAAACGGCCACCGTGATGGCGATCTCCAAGACCAGTGTGACATATATTGATATAAACCTGTGACGCTCAAAGCTGCTAGCCAGTGCAACCAGGAGCGCGGTAAGGAGTATGATGGGGCCTATCACTGAGACTCCGCCGAGCGCCCCAGCTTCCATAGACGATAAGATTGACGCATCGTATCCGGTGCACTTGGCTGCCCTAAGGACTGCATGTCCCACAAGGAGGTTAAGGAAGCCAGCCAGGGCACCGACTATGAGAGCACCCGCCGAGACGAGGAGTACGCGGAATGCTAGTTCGGCTGCAGGTTGGAAAAAGAGTAATATGCCGAAGGCTGCCCACCATACGACGACCGCAAAGTTTTTCTCCGCGTCTGTTGCCGATGGCATGGAGGCATCGTTGATTGGATCTGATGGAAGCTCCGCATCCAGGCCGGATTTTTTCTTGAAGGAATGAAAAAGACGATATAGCACAAACATCGAAAGGAGCGACAACGTTGGTTGAGATGAGGCAAATAAACGTGGAGAGACGTATGGCGCTCGAGAAGCATACAAGGTTCTGGGAGCCGAATAAGATAAATGATAACGAACTTGTCGTCTTCAGGTACATGTATGCCTTGGGGAGACTGTCAAGATATGCATAGCTATAACCAGACAATTCCTCCGAAATGCCAATAGTATGGGATTTTGTGGCCCATACGAAGAACGTCGATGCCAGTGGCCGGGTCTGTCAAGGGGGTCCTGTAACAACTATATCAAACCTCGAGGTGGCGCAACCGAGCATGCCGGCCGCATCAACAAACCAGCTATCGTGTACACCTGTACACTACACACTCATTTGTCACCTTGTGTGCTCGCAACTCCCCCTAGGCTAGATGGGTTCAAGGAGGCTTCGGAAACTTGGTTAGCCGACAGAACCACGTCACGGTGCGCCTTTGCAAAACATCAACATACTAGTAACTAGTATGTTGAAGAGCTTTCGCGGTTCTTGGGAGGTCAATATCACTTCAACATTGATCAGCAACTGACTGGTTAGTAGCTCAAGAGTACTCGTTCCATGTTTGACTCTGTTCCTGTCTTGTTCATGATCACTGCCACCATGGTAAATTCATCCGTGATTCTTGACATGTAGGAGCATGATGTAGGTAGCTGATCTCATGTCCGCGATTGACAGTGTTGACGGGCTGTTGTAACGTCAGATGTTTCTGGTGCTGTGCAGGGGCCGGGGTCGATGGACACCGTGTCGAGTAACTCGACGAAGGTTTATGGAGACGAACGCTAGCACTGACGGTGAGTGATTCAGGCCTTTCACCAGAGCGTGGGGTCGCTGGGACGCGAGTAATATGTAATAGACAATGATCATGGGGGTTGGAGCTTTGAGATATGTGCAAGTGTTAACTTCTTTTGTAGCAGATCCCGAGGGTACCTTGGGGTACAGTACCCCTGGATAGCAACGTTTACTCCCAAGATGTTGTCAAGTTCCACCGACAGCGACACCAGGTGACACCCCCATCAAAGTCACCTGGTACCTAGCCCGACGTGGCTGTGTTATCGCATCAATGACGGCCTCCTTGATTTCCACAAACGCAGACCCTGTTCTCCTTAGTTCCTCAGCTGGGTGAGACTCAGAGTATACTCACACAACCTAAATACCAGGGCCCTCATTCTGCACGATTGCATCCTCTTGACTGATACCTACTGATACCTGCCTGCCAGTCCGGTTTGGCTTTGTCGGGCTTAGCACCCCTCGGCTGTTTCTTCAAATTTTCTCGAACACGTGGTTTCCATTGAAGGTGCTTCAACACTCCAAACAATAATTCCACATACTTACAAATGGTTTTCCGACGTCAGAGATCGTCCGAGTCGTTTCATCGCCAGACATACTTAATAGGTATAGTCCACAAATTGACCTTCCGATAAAGTATTGATTGCGTGATCTCAGCATTTTCATTATCGTGTCCATACTTCGTACGCGGTGTCAGGTTGTGACGACTTGATGGGAATGTCGTGTTTCGCTCTAGATTCGCCGATTCGGTCCCTTCCTTCCCATCAGTTGCTCCATCCTCTAGCTATATTTGAGGGCATGTTTGTGCAATTGGATAGCTTATAACGGGTCCTGTTCGCATGAGCCATCGTGCTCCCTGCAACCCCAGCCATGTTCCCTTCTGCCGTCTCAGTTTTCCTCCTCATCCTTGCTTTCATCCTGGCATATTTAAAGAGAAGACGCGATTTCGTCGCTCGGAAACTTCCCCCTGGACCTCCCCCAACGCCTGTGCTGGGGAACATCAGCGGACTTGACGCCCGCAACCCTTGGAAGACGTACACGAAATGGGCCGCAGAATATGGTGCGCTTTGTGGTTCAGGTCGGGAGTCTTTTCTGAGTGATATCTCTTTGTCAGGTGAAATTATCTATACTCAGCTGTTGGGTCAAGATATCATCGTTATAAACTCTGAAAGAGTAGCACGGGATCTCCTTGACCGCCGGTCACAGAATTACTCGAGCCGTCCAGCAAGCCTCATCCCTATTAACCAACTGTAATACTTTCTTTGAAGGTATCTCGACTCGCAGGTTAAATATCTCACTTTTAGCTTCGGAACCGAGTTCTCTTCGATCTTCCTCCCGTATGGAGATCGCTGGCGTCTCCACCGACGCCTCTTCCACCAAGCGTTCAATATGAACGCTGCCTCAGCATTTCGTCCCATACAAATGCAAAAGGCTCACGAACTGATCATGAACTTTTTATTGACCCCTGACGATTTCGCAGCTCATGTCCAGGCGTACGTTACGTTGTCACGTTTTGTGGGAGTGTCGGTACCTGATTGACAAGCCTTATAGACTGAGCACTTCGACGATCATGGCGATTGTGTATGACTACGATGCTAAATCCAGAGACGATCCAATCGTGGGGTATGTTGAAACAGCAATAGAAATTGCTATGAAGGAGGTGAGGCCAGAGGTAGCGGCCGTGATCGGGGCTTTCCCATTCTGTCAGTGCCTCTACTCACCTCTAATGTCAAAACTTGACACATCTCGTTATCATCGACATGCAGTAAAGCATCTTCCTCCCTGGTTCCCAGGGGCCAGGTTCAAGCGTAGTGCACTCATATCGCAGGAATGCTCCGCGAAATTCGTAGAGGCGCCCTTCCAACATGTCAAGCGACATATGGTCAGTGCGTGTCCATCCGAGGGTTTCCTACATAGCCTGCATTGTATACCCTCCTTGTGACCCATTGCCGATCCGAGGTAACTTACATTCTACCCTTCTAGGCTGCAGGCACTGCTGCGCCGTCCATGGTCTCTGATACCCTTAACCGAATTCAAGAAAGTGCGCGGACCGAAGAGGATGCTGCCCGTATGGAGAAAACAGCGAAAGAGGCGTGCGCGAGCGCCTACGCAGGTAGGTAGCACTGAATGATTTTCTTAGTAGCTATTCATTCACCGTGAAATTTAGCTGCCTCGGAAACGGTTCGTCCATCTTTAACCTTCAGGCCTAGCAATTTTTTTTTTGAATCATTTGATGTTTTTCCAGACGTTCTCAACGCTGTCCATCTTCATCCTTGCGATGATTCTTTACCCCGACGTGCAGAGGCGCGCTCATGCTGAAGTTGATTGCGTGATTGGCCAGAATCTTGGCAGGCTACCTGGTTGGGACGATCGGTCCTCCCTTCCATACGTGGACGCAGTTATCAAAGAGACGTTGAGGTGGCATCCTGTCGCTCCTTTAGGTGAGAAGCAGATTGCTGCCGTGGGTCAGAGGCACTTATACCCTGGTTTAGGCATTCCGCATGCCACCGTCGACGACGATATCTACGAGGGATACTACATTCCAAAAGGTCATTCTGCCCGATACTTAGTCGTCTCCATGCTTACACCTTTACCTACCTGCAGGCGCAACCATTTTACCAAATGCTTGGTATGTCCCGATATGAGTGTCGTTGTATGTGCGGCTGAATCGGTAGACTGACCACAGGGCCATGTCTCGAGATCCAGTCAGTTACCCAGAGCCCGATGAATTCCGGCCTGAACGATTCCTGTCATCGGAGAAGGGCAGCACTTCGGCATCGTCTGACCCCCTGGATGTCCCCTCCTTTGCGTTTGGCTTCGGTCGTCGCGTTTGGTAAAGCAACTCTTGTATATACTCGCTACCTCACCTGACTTCTCCCCAGTGTTGGACGATACGTTGCGGATGCATCACTATGGGCTGCGATTGTGAATATGCTTGCTGTATTCCGCTTCGAGCCTGTGCCCGGGTGGGAAGCTGGACCAGGGGGTGAAAATGTAATCTGGACTGAAGGAGTTACTACGTGAGTACTTTCGGCTCCCAAATGGATTTGTCCTCTTACTTTGTCCCAGACATCCGGAGTTCCCGTGCAAGATCACGCCTAGACATAAAGACTTTGACCGTGAACGCCTCGCACAACTGATACAGATGTCAGGGTAAATAGTGATCTAATCCAGCCGGACTGGTAAAGTCGAGGGCCAATGACGAAATGTACCAATCAACTTGTAAACTGGTACTCACGACTTATCATGAATCTTATACGAAGGAATCTCGTTTCTTTAAAGTTGGGTTGGAGAACGTATGTATAGAAAACAATGTAAGAAAGTTCGACAAAGTAGCTCTATTACTGGTAGGAATAGGGATGTTGCAGTTGTCCAAGACTCTAACATGGCGATGACTCGGCCGGTGCTATGCTCATATCCACCGGAAGCTCTAGGCAACACGGAGCATATGAAGGGGTGCGTGAGGGAGGCGGCTGATGCGCTAGGAGGATATCCCGAGCTAACTAATGGGTGAATGATGTACTTGAAGGTCTTACTAGGGCGGCGGTTCTATAGTATGCCCGGCATCGTGTTTAGAAGTACAAGTAGTAGTATGGTGTTAACTAGTATAACTGATCTCATGCAGATTGAGAAGAACGAGAGAGGTACTCCAGTGCAAGGAGGCGCAGGAATGGGCGAGGTCATCTACGACGGTGGAACAGCAGCCCAAGCGGCTTCTCCCTGCTGGCAAGTCGTGCGCTGGGGACTGGGAGCCGCCGTTACAGCGGCGGGATGGGTCTCTAGGATATTTCGTTTCAAAGCTGAAAAAATGGCAGCGAATAAATATTACTTACCTTTCCAGCGTCTCCGCAGGTCTGTACAATAATAGCGCAGATCGTAATAGGGGAAAAGGACGATCATGACAACCATAACAGGTCCTGTCAGAATTGAATATCCAAGAATACCCGCATAAGCAGCGTGCATGGGGTCCATGGATTCCGGGAGGACGTGTCGCAACATGACCACTCCAAGAGAGCAGGCCCCGGCGATCAACACCCCTCCCACGAAATGGAGTAGAAGTACAAATGAGGCGGTATCAGCCAGGATTTTGAGATTGTTATTCTTTCGTAGAAAGATGCGGTCTTTCGAAAGGAAGATGCGGTTGAAAGTGTACGCCAGTCCAATAACAGGCCCTCCACCTGCAGCACCTATGGCCATCGACAGTGGTAGGTGGGCATCGTAACCAGGAAGGTGGCATGCATGAAGGATAGCCTGTCCGACTAGGGGTATGAGGGATGTTTGTAATGCTCCAGTGATAATATCTTGAGTCAAGAAGCCAATAGCGATGAGGAGCCGCAGTGTTTTGCTAGGCTTCCGCTTCTTCTTCTTGCGTTCATCCGAGGAATCTATAGAACGCTCATAAACAGAGGAGAACTCAGTATATCTATGGCCTTCGATGTCACAATCATTGCGGGACTGTGAGACAGAAGCACTCGCAGTGGTGAGGGTAGACAGAAGGTTTAACATGGTGAACGGAAGAGCAAGCCAGTTGTCTGAGGAAGATGGGGAGTGGTGGGGGAGAGATTATTAGAAGAGAGGAATTGCGGTCGATTCCTTGATTAGATGGTTGCTCCTCATCTTCATAGGAAGAACAAGACACTACAGGTCGTCGGGAACAAGAGAGGTGCCCTGTTCCATTGAAATTAGTGCATGTGGCGCTGAGACTATCACCACAGATGATACGAAGTCTGCAGCTGTACCTTAGAGCGGAAGGAGAATAATAACAAGATCTTCTATAAAGACAATGGTTCGCCTAAGACGATCAGATGTAAACCGCCCTCATGACAACCATGGGTGCAGAGCAAGACACAGATGGACCATCGTGGACCCACAAAGCACAGCATTCCTAATTGTAACTCGCTTCCGTGTCCCAACACCAAACGTAACCAGAAAGCGGACTGCCGCATCTGCAAGGTAACCTGTTCTTCAGCACGCGAAGAGGTCAATTTACCGGCGCGTGAGCCCGCGCTGGCAAAAGATAGTATGGCGAATATAAAAGGGGGCAAATACCTGCTTCAGCAATGTAAGCTACGCCACACTGCAATAGGAGGAGCTTGTTGCTTGGTACAATTGGGCCATTAGACGCTTGCTACGAATGGACCCGAAGCTGTCGCCCACATCGCGCTCCCTGTCGTGCCAGGAGCACCGAACAATAGCCTGAGAGCTCACCGGACCGGCTTCGTTTTGTCAAGTCCGGGCCTAAGCCGTCGACGACGGAACGAGTTGTGGCCATCCTATGCTAACGTTGAACGTCGACAAGGCTTTGTTGTCATGGGGCACGCTGGGTTGGCGGGGGCTGGCTCGGGCACCCTTTCTTAAGTACTTCGTTTGTGTCCAATTCGTAGTTGCGTTGTTTGGCTGCACCTTGGAGAACAAACAAACGTAGACTCCTTGTGGCGCTGGCAACTCACTGGCAGGATCGGCTCATGATACCATAGTGGGGAAGTAACGACTGTCTTACTTCGTCTCTTTGGTCTGCCCAGGGGAGATCAGGGATCGACTGACGTGCTTCCACTCGTAGATCGTACTGATGTGCAGCTCGAGCACAGCTAGCGCTGAACATTGTACTTGGGAACTACACATCATCTCGTCTCCCTCATCTGTTGTGTATGAAACTCTGAGTCCCCTGGAGCGGAGTAGACTCGGAGTCAGCCTCGCTTAGAGAGCGAGGCAAGGTACTAGCAAGATAGAGCAAGATAGATAGCATATCTGAATACCCGTGCGAGGGCACTTCCCCGCGCCTTCTACGTGTGGTTCCCTGTCTACAAGTCACGAAGTGCAAGGTCGGCCCGCTGGCATAGGTTCGTGGCATTAATAATAGACCATGATTTTACCCTCTTCGTAGATGTTCGCGCTCGGTATATTGGACATAAACATACCTCAAGGAATTGGCTCGACAACAACAGCATCTTCCTCCGATTCCCTTGCTCTCGTCCCATTTTCCCAGCCGAGAAGGCTTTGTTACTTTCCAAAAGTATCTGGATATTTGGGGATCCGGGAACAAACGCCCTACTTCGATGTCGAGGGAGGTAAGCAGTATTGAGCGTAGGCAGCTCAGTGCTCACCTTCAAGTTACACCAGTAAATTTTTTTAAAATGGACAATTTTACCAGATCCTCTAAACACACCACAGTTATGCTGCTCGTGTTGTGATAACTCATGACACTTGCACTTTTGAAAAAGCTTCGAGTAGCTATTGGGTAGATGATTGACGAGGAGGACGACCCAAGGTTAAGAAGGATAGAGCGGTAGATGCTTGAGCTGCTAGCTCAACCAGTAAGCCCCCTTAATGAACCGCGATGCGCGATTGTATGAACGGCCGGGTTGGTAGGTGTGATGGTGCCACGTTCTGATGCAAACACGCTGTTCTTGTGGTACCATATGATGTGCTGCCTATCCACTGCATGCGTAATTTGCTGTGGATCGCGATGCACCGTCTCATGCTGCAAATCCCCCACGCTCTGATTAAAGGTCAAGTGTAACTTGCGAGGACTCGAGGAGGTTACAAGGTACTGGATATGAAGGTCTAATTGGCAGCCCGCGTCCCTCTTTTACTTTAATGGTGGTGAGTGTCATGGTGCTCAGGACCTTGGTAGTCCAGGGTGTAGGCTATAGTTTAGTGAGCACTGTGAAGACTCGGAAAATTTCATGTATCCTCACCTGAACCGCACTCGGGGCAGCGACGGTTTTTGTGCTGGCGGAGAGTGAACCAGTGGAGCTCGTGAGAGTCTGCTGGGCTGCCCGTGCAACCGACAATGCGCTCGGTGTCCTAGAGGCAATATCAGGATCCTATTCAAACGTCTACACGATGTCGAAGAGAGCTTACCAAAGAGTACACCTTGATCGGGTCTTCCAGGGTGCCCACGCGACTCGAGTCTAGAGGCTCTGGGTCAAATGCATCGTATCCTTCCATTTCACCAAGGAGCTGGAAACGCTCAAGACCGGTAGCCTGTTGCTCGTCGGTAGGAACTTCGCCAGCTTTGGCACCTGAACCAAAGAGTTGCGGAGGTGGGGCCCCAGAGCGGCGGGCAGCGGTTGTTGAGATAGCGCGGAGGGTGCTGGCTTGCACTGGGCGCCCAACACGGAGGGCGACAGGCCGGATAGCACGCAGAGCCGTGTTGAGCATGATTTACTGCTTTGAGGTGGAGGTACAAACCGGGTTGAGGACGACGCGTGACTTGGAAAGAGTCTGTGTCACTCGTGACAACGTGACAAGCGTAACCGTTCCCGCATAACTCCGACCTGCCTCTGCCTCCACACAAAACCTCGGTAATACACTCATCGTGCATCGTGCGTCAACTTAAAAGCCCATTAGAAATTGCGGTCAAGAGTTTGATCGACGGCGTCAAGTCTCGGATGCTTGCAAGACGCATTGCCATGGACCTTACCATGATTGTTTCAAGGCGGTGACCCCATCGTACGGAGGTTCGATGCCCGGAGCGCTGTCTGGGCAATCGGGTCGTGCACCACCCTGCCGCGCCCTCCTCTTTTTGCATGGTGTTACACTTCGTTCGTTCGTTCGGGTCGCGACTAACTGCGCTGCCACTGATCCATCTATCACAATACTGCTACATAAAAGGTTGTTTGTCATGGAAGATCCATACATGGGGATGGAAGACTGGATAAGCTGTGGGGTGTGATTGAGCTCTCGAGACTCGCAGTGGATCCAGTACTAGGAAGCTCGGTACCGCCAAAACCCTCCTCCGATCAAATATTCTATAATAGGAAGGCGTTTACGAACATCGTACGCTAGAATTCATTCTGCCAAGCGGAGGCTGCGGCAAGATGAGCAGCCTAAGAACTTGTAGAATTCGTTTATTTTACTCTCCGCCTTTCTTGCGATCCTTGTTGCTTTCGTTTGGACACGCTGGATATGTCGAGGCCGGGAGCCCCATTCGCAGCCTCCAACATGCCTCCCGAATTACCATCGCCAGAATCTACCACTCTGGATGTTCTTCAAGCCTACGATAGCCCAGCATCCTCGCCAGCTGCTACACCTTGCGATCCGGGACGCACCTTCGTCAATGGGACAGGAGATTCAAGTCCGGTGGGCTCTCCGTCACGAGCAGACTTTCGGTTTTCTGCCATGTCATGCTCGTCGACTTCGAACCTAGTTGCACTGGAGAAAGGTTCACAACAGGGTGAGCTCACCGAGTCACCTTTCAGATGGAACTACCCTTCGCTTTCGGAGCTCCCTATTGAGCAACCCGGGCTGGACTCGCAGAGCACCAATAGCAAAGGCAAGAAGCCGGCCATGCGTTTGTGGGAAGGTTGGAAGGTCATAATATGTTGCTCTTGTAAGAGTTCAAATCGTCGATTCGCTGCTCTGACCCACAATCATTGATCTAGGGTTGAATGTCTTGCTCTTACTGATCCCGGTGTCTGTGAGTCTTGTTTGCCCGCCGTTGTCGGACAAGCATAAGGTCGCTGAGGTTGTTTTCTAGTGGATCCTGAGTTCTGTTATGGGGAGACATCACAAACTGGTCTTCATATGTGTGTGATGCTCACCAACACGAAGTCCCTTCTGATCATTCCATCCAGTTTGCATTCTCTCCATGATCCCACTTGTAAAGGTGTGTGAAGCATATGCCGAAGCTTTCTGGCTCTAACCTCGAATAGCTCCACGATCTCTCCACGCGAGAGCTGGCCCTCAGAATCGGGGGAACGAAGACAGGGCTACTCAACGCAAGCATGGTAAGCGGTGAGATACTATGTATCGGCAGTAACTGATAGCCGTCGCGGATCGGAAAATGAAGAGTAACACGTACGTGAAGAAAGCTACACTATCACTCCCTGTCTAATTATTTGTATGTCTGTCAGTGTCGAGTTGGTCGTCGCGGTAAGTAAATTCATGAGGTTACCCACCAAATGCTGATTTTAATTCGTCGCATGAAGATAACCGCCTTGAGAAAATGCGAGCTTCGCGTCGTGCAATCTTCCTGTCCGTCGCCTTTAACCAAAACACTACCCGCCACTCACCCTTTCATAGTGATCGGCTCGATATTGAGTAAACTCTGTAGGTCCTGCTTGGCTGCATAAACCGCGTGACAAAACTCACCCCTATGTAGTACTCGTTCTCGGGATGTGTTTTTTCGCCGGCGGTTTAAGGTTCTCTGAACAAGGTTTCGACCAGAGTAAGGGGGTTGTCAGAAATTTGAATTCCCAGTGCTAAGCAATGATTCAGCCGCAACTCAGATTCATTCATCCCTGCTGAGCATCAGCGTCGGTGCGCTTCTGCTCCCCGCGGCTTATCACTTTGCGCTGAGTGGCGCGAAAGAGTCGAGTTCTGCAGAGCAGAGGCAAGATATCCTGAAGATGAGCCACGGAGTGAGCATTTTGCTGATGACCGTGTACGCCTATCTGATGTTTTTCGGCAGGTATCTATCGTTCTCATGTTCAGTGAGCAGTGACCTTTCGGACACTGATAATTCACTAATACTAGATTCACGCAGTCTATTTCTCGTATCTGCTCTTCCAGTTCTGGTCCCATAGGCACCTCTACAAAGATGTCAAGCAAAAGAGCAACAGGCTTTCGGTCAAGATACCTATCAACCCGCGTTTCCTTACAGAAAGGCGTGTTTTCAGTGGGGAAAATGGAAAGTTGGCCAGTTCAGACACCGACTCTGCGCGATGGGGCCCTCGACTCGGATCATCGACATTCATGTCGAGTGTCTCGTCAAGGATGGGCACGCTCCCTAAAATGTCCAACAGAAGCTCCCCTTTCGGAGATTCTGAGGTCACTCTCACAACTCCAGCCGCAAACACACAAGCTGATATCGCTGAAAAGTCCTTCGCGCCCTCTAATCCAACCGTTCGCCTGGTTACAGAAGCCCTGCGAGATCATAGGGTTGATGGCCTGCCTGCAGATACAGGATCAACCATTTCGAGGTCTAGATGGCGGCTCTCTCATAGGGCATCTACAATCACTGCCGACACCTATCGTTGCGCATCGCCCGAGCCACTGGGTCCTGCTGAGCTTCCGCTTTCAGCTGACCCAAATGCATCCATCGTTTCTGCTGAATCATTCAAGGAGCCAAAGTTGAGTCTGACGATGACGTTGCTTTTGCTGACTCTGGTAACGGTCGTGAGTATCGTCTCCCACCTCGTTTGAGCATGGCTGAAATATGGTCTTCCAGATGGTAACCTTCACTGCTGAAGAACTTGTGGAGAGCATGGACGGAATATCTACTTCGATCAGCAAGCAGTGGGTCGGTCTGATCTTACTTCCTGCTGTAAGTTCCATCGCAGGTCAGTGATTACTTCATGATTTTTTGGCTGGTGGCTTTACCGATTGCCCAGAATGTGTCACTGCTATGAATGTCTCGGTCAAGGATCAGCTCAGCCTAAGTGTCAGCGTTGCGGTCGGGTCCACAATAGTGAGTTTTTTCGAGAATACCCGCTTCACTATCTGAAGGACTTCGATTTACTAGCAAACTACATTGCTCATCATTCCGTGAGCAAGCTCGTACCTGACGGCTTCACTAATTCACTGATTTACATGCTATAGTTTCATGGTGACTCTTGGATGGATCATGAATAAGCCATTGGCCCTGCTGTTTGATCCATTCGAGTCCATTGTACGTTCGTCTACTAATTATGCTAACATTTCCACACGCTTATTCGGTTTTTAGGTCCTTTATATCTCTGGTATGTTGCCATCCTTGGGTGTTGATCTTCCCCCTGAAGACTGCTTTAGTCCAAACTATGAGCTACGTCGTTGCGGATGGAAAGTCTAATTGGCTGGAAGGCGCAATCTTGATTTGTAAGTTCATTGACAAGATGAGGGTACAGTACTGACTTACTTCAGGTTTATATGTGATCATCGCCGTCTCCTTCTGGTATTACCCAGGTAGGTCCATTTCATCCAGTTGACTCGCTAAACTAGAGAGCTAGAGAGCTAACCATGCTTTTGTTCTAGGGCAACCTAGCGAAGTCGGAGCATGTGTAACCGGCCTATAGCGACCTAAGTCGTGGGCTACATAGAAGCTCACCATCATTCTAATTACTACCCACTACCCTAATCCTTCCAAATATCCATCCCCTGTAGTCGACCGACTCGATTTACATGTATATTCAGACACTCGTTCTTTTCCGGACACACTCCTTTGCAATATCCTAGACTACCATCTGTATCACTCCTTGAATCTTAGTTGGTAACCTCAGTATGCAGGAGTTGATTGCGATGTCTGATGAATGAAAATACAAGAGGCATGCCCGATGATCAAATACGAAGCCATTATCCCAGGTAATAGCGGTCTCCTGTGGATGCGCTGAAGTCAGCGAGTGGCAGGCGGTAACTTCTGATAACCTACCAATTTGTCCCATGCCAGGTTCCATGATCCACACCTTCCTCCCGTCACCACCATGGTGCCCTTCGCCTTCGGTGTGGTAATGCTCGAGCCAGGCTTCTCTCAAGCCTCCATCAACGGCCCCACAGATGATCCTCACTTTTGGGAACGCTCTCTGGAGAACGGCCAAACCACCATTGCGAGCCACAAGGAAAGTAACAAAGATAATGTGGTCCTGTTGGACACCGTGGTCCAACAACGTACGGATGGCCATGAACGCTGAAGCCCCGGTACCAATCTGTGGGTACCAAGATGACACTGCAGCCACACGATCGGACCGTCTGAGAGAACGTACCTGTGCGTCTAACAGGTATACCCAGGTATCTTCAGCGAGATGCCGCTCACGCACGCACTTGGGAAGCATGACGTGTAATAACAGTGGCTCGCCAGTCTTCGCGTCTGACTGTACCAAAAGAGACCCGATCGCCACATCGCTCAAAACTCGCTGGAGTCCCTTCTCCAACGGACCACCCCTAGAAGGACATGTGAGTGTAATCCCCACCAACGTTTTGTGTACGTACGACCGGATGATAGAAACACCACAGATGTTCTGATATACGACGTGAGCAACAAAAACCTACAGAAGGATTAGCAACATTACCTTAACATCAAGCTCAGTTCCAGTGCATTCAGCTTCAGTCGGTGTCACCACAACCTTTCGTCTGTATGGAAGCAGCTCCATGGCCTTTTCGATCAGGAAGGTGGCAAGTCGATCAACAAAGAAGATGAAGTCCTGGCGCGTCGACTTCTCATCTCGCAAGATAGTGTAGATGCCCTAAAAAGCCAATATCCAGATCATGTACGGCATTGCGAGCTGGCTTGCAAGTCTGACCTGTAACTGAGGCGTTGGTGGAAGAACAATCAAGTTCGATCCCTGCTGAGCGCCATTCGCGGACTTCAGACATTCGTCAACACTCCGAATAGGCATATTTTTCCGGAAATGCCGGGCGCGTTCGTTCATTTGACGTCGAATGTGAGTTGAGATGAGCTCAATGGCAACAGAATTGTTTGAGCCTGGAACAACCTAGATTTGTTTCAGCTGATAGTACACATAGCTTCCAATCAAAACCCACTATATCCGCATGTCGCGACGTTGGAAGCACAAAGTTGTCGAATGCAGGTTTGACGTATCGAAGATATCTGCAACAACGATTAATGGGGACCTAAAAGGCAATGTGAACTTCAGGCGAACTGTTCGAGAACTCCTTCAACACTCCGCCCGCGTTCTTTGACGTCTCTTTGGATGCGCCGCGCAAGCATAAGATCCGAGTCGCATTGAACAAACACCTTGACGGATCTTGAGTATTTCCAGCGGAACATGACAGTGTGCAGCGCACCTTGAGATCATACAAGGCGCGCAAGCTTGGGTCATGCAAAGCCATGATACCCTCGGCTGGAGCAGGAATGAAAGACGATAGAGGGAACTAGCCAATGAACAAACCTATAATCACAGCGGCTCCATACAGATACTTTGTCTCGTCAAGCCGTTGATGTTCTTTGAATGAGTATATCGGTATGTTACTCTGCTTGCATGCCTTGAGATCTGCAAGGCACTATGGTGGTGATCAACTTCAAGCCCCGCAATAACGCAAGGCCACATACTGCAGTGAACATAGGCATGTCTAGGGCATCAGGATGGTCGAAGTCGAATCGATTCGCATGAGCCAGAGCGACTTCTTCCTCTGTGTGACGCTTATAGAAGCTGTCCTGGTGGAAGCATCAGCTGCCAGGCAAGTCCCACTCGCATTGTACACACCTGAGAGAGGATCACGATAGTTGGAACAGATCCAAGCGACTTGACAATCTGTCTCGCTACATGTGTCTAGGCGCCGTCGAATGTTACTGCGATACTTCCCTTGCCTATAGGGCCCCAATCTCACCTTTCCGCTCGCGGAGCCTCCTGTAAAGAGTCGCGTGACTTCAATCATACCATCTGTGATTGGTTTACATACCTGCTATGCCGATAACGAACGCGTCACTTATAGGGAGGCCGTCTTCACCATACCTTTGTGTTAAGCACCAGTCAGAGATTGCCACAGCAAGTCAGCGAGCTCCGAAATGTTACCAGGGAGGTCTTCCATGAGATTTTAGGATAGTATTCTTCTTCGTCTGAAAGGATTCCGACAAATCCCGTTGATGCTCTTCAGCGTCATAAAGATCTGTGAATTCTTCTCCAAGCATTGCAAAGCTCGTTGGTGAGGGCGTCTAGCAAATGGATGGTCCCTTGAGAAGTGAAGAAACCCGGCAGCTGAAGTTACAGCGCGGGCGACACGACGGGTATTTGTAGTCCTCGGCTACAGCAGTTGCTAGTCCACGCGTGAAAATCAGAGGAGATATCAATGTTCGAGGCGGGTCTGTCGGAACAATCCAGGGCAAAGGCACTAGAATGCACACTTAGGTAGTTTCTTCTGTATGTCCAGATGCTCATACTACGCATACATAGCGGCGCCGCGACTACTCAAACGTAAACTCTACCCTGTTTCTTCAAGGCTCTAGCAAGAACTCTGCAATCGTGCTTCGGTTCTCTGCCTCGCCTCGTGTATTTTGACGCCAAATCTCGCCATTTCCCGACATCACCAACTCCTCGCGGGACGGATGAGGGCCCATATGATGTCCAGAGACCCAAAGGGGCAAAGGGGCGGACTGTGATATTCCACCACCAAGAGGCACGGACTTAGTACCTCGACTACTTCTACTCATAAGCGTGGTTTGACAGGAGTAGCAGAGGCTCCTAGTAATCGAAGGAGGTTGATCAGAGCTGCTTGAAGGAACGGAAGTATTAGAAGGCGTTGGCCAAGGCAGATGCATCAGATCCGAGGTGAGTTTCGTGTCTGAGTATGATCGTATTGAAATCCGGCCTTTCCAGTCTTCCAGGCCTTCTTGTAAAGGTCTGAGAACTTTCGTGAGTAACTCAACTGCACTTGACCCTGTTGGGGTACTTACCTACAACACAGGAAACATGCGCCCTGTGATACACTCTTAGGCTCCAGTTTAGCGCAAGTGCGCGCGATCGTCGAGACCGTCGATGGATAGTCCTTCTCGAGGCCAACAATGAAATCTACAATATCACGTCAGAAAATCACGTACTCTTTAACAATGGTGGTGTACCTTTCGTTAGACCAGGAATACCGGCATTGGCGCGTGCTTGCTTATCTCTGCCAACAATAGGTATGGAGTTCCACCACGCAAAAGCTGCACATTCTTTCATGGTAACGTCCCTCAGAGGGCGCACAACCCGTATAGGTGTCCCTGATTTCTCCTTCATCATCAGATCACCAGAAGTCCATTCTTCTTGCAGCTCCTCAAGTATCGAATAGCCGCCGCCTTGTGATATGCATGAGATCAGAGAAACTGACAGCGTAGTCAATGATGTGCCCAGAAGTAAGTGTGACGCCTGGCATGATCGAGCTGTATACAACAGTAAGAGGCGAACGAGGACCTTGATAGCGCTGGAAACAGCCGTCTGTGTAGGTAGTGATGCCAAATAGGAGCGTAAGGCTTCTGAAGGAGGCAAGGGGGTCGATGTCGAAGCGAGGTGCAGACCTGGTCGGTGTTAGCGATGACACAGCACCTAGTCAAGTCCGCTACTGACCTTCTGTATACAAGCCGTCTTTGCCTAGCTCAAGCGCAAGTTGCGGTCGGGGTTCTGTATTGGCCACATTACTCCACCAAGATTCATCAAAGGCATCTTCGAGACGAAGCGGGATGAATTCAAATTCAGGGTAAGGAGCAAGAGCACTCCTTATCTCTTCCGTCCTATCGCGCGTCTGTCTGATTAGTTCTCACCAAGCATCTTCCACGATTGGTGATGGATCGTACCTCGGGAAACGCAGTACATACTTCGACATAACATACCGCGCTTGATGACCACACTTTTGCGTTGCGTGGATGATTTGTACCTCCCCGAGGTTCGCCGCTATGGTCAGACCGGAGTTGGCTGGAGAAATACGTTTTATGGACCATGTCCAGAAGGACAGATGATCCGAGGCCACCCGAAAAGCCGAGTACAAGAGATCCCGAAGCTTTCAGCTTCGGTCGTTTGGAGGTCCCAGCGTTGGCATTGACCAGAGGCTCCAGGGCCCGCCTAAACTTCAAGGTAACGAGAGGAGTGAAACAGTCTCTAGAAGACAATGAGTGACGTGGTGGTATTTTAACTAGACGATCTCACTTGCAGTACACTGCATGGCGTATAACGATATTGCCAGGGTTCAGTTTACATTTGATGCAGTCCCGACCTTTGTCGAACTTTAAACGCCCTGCAAACAGTCATGAAACAAGCGATGATCGAGTGTTAGCCTACTTACGAGGCATCAACGCATCATCTTCAGCGGTCGGATTGCCACAGGAGGACATGGTAAGTTGTCTGTCAAGGATGATAGAGAAGCAAGTTGAACGTTCTGTCGAAGTGGCGACCCAAAAAGCCAGATCTTATCACATCCTGTTTTGGGCGAATTTAAAGCATCCGAGGCCACTACCTTCCCAAAACTACGACCAAGCACGAGTACTACCAGTAGTACTCGGACGCGCAGTCACCCATAGCTCAATATTTGACAAGATCACCATGAACTGTTCACGACGGTTCTCAGAGCCTCAGCTTTCGCGGAAAAACCAGGCGGTACTTCAGTTTGGCCTATTTTTTCACAAGTGATCCTGGATGTAAAGCAGTACTTGCTGCCAGTCACGGTGGTATGCAGTTCTGCAAGGAAAA
>KN839840.1:623482-643844 GCA_000827185.1 Hydnomerulius pinastri MD-312
GAAATGGATAGGGTCAGGATCTGAAGGAAATAGAGACTACGCAGAAGTGGACAGACGAAGGGCAATGGAAGGAATCATCGTTCGGTCATGACCTGATGAGAACGAGTAATCTCAGTACTTATCAAGGAGAAGGAAATCTCAATACAAACGAGCAGGTAGCAGTGCAGCCGAGTCGCGGCTGAAGGCGGCTGAAGGCGATGATGGCTGGGGGCCCGGATAAAGCAAAGAATCCGAGTTATGGAAAGTCCGGCAAATATGACCGGCGGTGTGACCGGCGGAAAATTCCGAGCGAATCTCGGCTATCCGGCAGACGCACTAAGTTTAAAGCGGAGATTGAAGTCAGCCTCCAACGCCCGAAACCTACCCGAAACATAGCTCGTCGACGCCAACGTTGTCCAGGCAGCTCCGTCATTGCCCTCGTCGTAGATATCCCCTCCCCGCCACACCTCGCCCGCCACCGCTCCTTCGACTCGCTTACCCACAATCTGCTATCCCCGCCGGCGACGGTACCGTTTGCCACACCCGCCAAACGCATCGCCGCCCGCTCGAAGCTTGATAGCTGCCCACCATCACTCACAGTCTTATATACGACACTGTCGCTCCCGCGAATACCACACTCGATGATGGACCCACCCTCAACGTATCCGCCATAGCAGCGTTACCCGCTCCAACAAAAACCTGCGCTTGCCATTACTCCCAAACCCACACACACAGAGTCATGGACGACGTGCGTGCAGGCCTGCCCCCCAATCTCGCCCATGTGACACAATCTACAGCCTTATATATGACACCACAACCCGCCAACTAAGGTCTCACCTGCGAAGAGAAAGCTTTGCAGCACCTGCCAGGCTGACAGCCCTCGTCGTCCCGCCGCCCTCCCCGTGGGCTCGGCCCGGCCCCAACCCCTTACCTGCACCTTGCATGCTGCCGCCCAAACCCACACACACGGAGTCACGGACGACGTGCGCGCAGATCTGCTCCCCAATCTCGACCATGTGACACAATCTACAACCTTACATACACCACCACAACCCCCCAACTAAGGTCTCGCCTGGGAAGAGAAAGCTTCGCAGCACCTGTCAGGCTGACAGCCCTCGTCGTCCCGCCGCCCTCTCCGTCACCTCGGCCCGGCCTCAACCCCTTACCTACACCTTGCATGCTGCCGCACACTTCCCGCCCTGCTACGGGTGATGCAGGACGCACTCAGAAGTGTCATCGGTGTTAGTCTGTCACCTGTAGATAATTATATATATCACTGCCTGATGATAATATGGCTTGCACCATGGATATGCTGACCCTCGTTTACATCGTACGGTGAGATGTGCGCAACTTCGTTGTGCGGCTGACGACTAGGATGTGGCTGAGCCCTATCATGCCGAAGCAGAGACCAAAATGGTACCCA
Source organism: Hydnomerulius pinastri MD-312 (assembly GCA_000827185.1). Taxonomy (NCBI): domain Eukaryota; kingdom Fungi; phylum Basidiomycota; class Agaricomycetes; order Boletales; genus Leucogyrophana; species Leucogyrophana pinastri. Next base: position 624,885 of record KN839840.1, read on the forward strand.
CGGCACCACCATACCTGATTGAGACAACGCGATCGAGACTGATCGCCGGTCCAATCGCCGGTCAAAATCTGCCGGACTTTCCAATAATCAGACGTCCTCGGATAAAGGATAGGTGCCTGGGGGACTCGGCTTTGCAGGGCTAGCCACATTTAGAGTCTCACGTTCTGAGTATTAACCGTGACAACTTAGTCTGTACCAGTCTGTACCTCGCATGGTCTAAATCTCCAAGACCTGTCGTTGTGAAGCCACATGATGAAACTGCACCCCCAGGAGCCCCTTCGGCCATTCATCGCAGGAGTGGTTGTTTTAGGCTTCGTCATTTTTGTTTTTGCAAGTGGTGTTTTGGAGGAAATCGAGCGAGGGACAGCTCTTGTCAAAAGGCCTGGTATGTCTGGTCACGTTTCTTCATGTTTTTACCATGTCTTATCCGCTGTCGGTATTCGGCCATCACCAGCCTTTCCAGACTTCACGCATTATAGATACCTCCAGACCCTTACCCCGAGGCAGTTTCCCATTGGTACGTTGCAAAGGCCGTTATCTGATAGGAAGCTGGGGAGTCTAACGCTGTTTGTGGAACTCTAGACTCTGACGACGGGCGTATCATTGCGATAGGAGATATTCATGGAATGAATGAATCTTTCAGGTTGGTAATATTGCGGAGACACATTGAGCGGTGATTTAATGACGTTCGCACTCTTCTAAGCGCTTTGCTTACGGAGCTTTCATACGACCCTCGTTCGGATACCCTGATTCACCTGGGTGACATTGTGGCCAAGGGTGGAACAGGATCCCTCCCGGTGATCACGTTCATGACCACGAATAACATACTGGGCGTGCGTGGCAACAACGACCAGAAAGTCATTGAATGGAGGGCATGGATGGACTGGATACTGTCTCTACCCGGCGGCGGAGACTGGCTTCTGGAGATGGACCGCCAATGGCCAAAAGTCGATGGCGACAAGGCAAACGCTGACTTTGACATTTGGCTGAAGAAGTCGCACAAGCACTGGGGACGCCGCGTCCCGGAAGGATGGAAACCCCTCGGAAACCATTACAGGATCGCTCGCTCAATGTCTCAAGATCAATACGACTACCTTCGCTCGTTACCACTCATTCTCTACGCACCAACGGGTCACACGTATTTCGTTCACGCCGGGATGCTCGCTGCAGATCCAAATCGCAAGGCCACACATCCAAAACAGCCCCTCTCTCACTGGCCTGCCATGCTCAAGCCAAAACAGGACATATCTGCGCTTCGAGGCCTTCAGGAGCTCGCTCTTCTGAACGATATTCCGCAGAACAAGGATCCGTGGGTTCTCATGAACATGAGAAGTATAAGGAAAGATGGTACCATCAAGCAAGGCAAGAAAGGCACTCCGTGGTCGGACGTGTGGAACGGAATAATGTACAGATGCTCAGGCCTTGACGGGGTACAACGGCTTCCTGCTTCGAAAAGGGGCTCCAACTGGTTGCGGTCTCGGCGAACGGACGAAGAGGATGCATCCCCTCTGCAGTGTTTTCCTTCAATGGTAGTTTACGGTCACGCTGCAGCACGAGGTCTTGATGTGAAGAGGTGGTCGATTGGTATTGATACTGGCTGCGTAAGCGATCTCCCTCGGTTTCTGACGTTTCTGACATCTGCCATCTCATAGACGAACAATCGCAGACTGACCGCCCTCGTTCTTGACAAGCAATCATTGTCTTCCAAAAATCTAGATGTTGATACCGCCTTATCTCCGCATACGTCATATGTCCCGTACGGAGACAACGGTCGAGCACGGATCACCAGTGTCAAGTGCTAGCAACAACCAGTTCTCCCGCATATACACCTAGTCACAGTACCTTACTCGCATATAATGCCTTCGCTATCACGCCGCAGTGCCTCTATTAAAGCATCTGATTTAGACGGCTCGCAACTCAGTCGAATACGATCGAGAAATCCTCTGTACATTACCCCCATACCTGTGTATGCGGCGGTTTCTAGTCATACAACAATCTTGTACATTTTCTTGGATAGTGCGCGTGGGCTGGGAGCTGAGAGCACCTTCAAACGGTGAACTGATGTTGGGTATCCTATCGTAACACGGGTGAGTGAAACAGGGCACTGCGGAGCGATGCACGGAGACATACGATGGGGTGGGAGGCCGACAACTAATAATGCCCAATCACATCAGTCTCGGATATTTTCGGGCACGTTCTACGTACCTGAGGTTTCTGATTGTAATTTCCCTTTGCGAGAGTGTTCCTGTCCAAGGTAGGACATGGGTCAGAAATGACGGTAAACTTAGCGCCAACAGTCTCACCTCATGTGAAGGAGAAGTTGTTGATAGCTCGGATTAGGATTTTCGCCTGTAGAATATCAGTTGAGTTAGTAAATAGCTTTTGATCGGGGACCTGACGTACCGAGAGCCTGCAGGAAGGCCTACAGAGAAGCGGGGGTGAGAAACAGACAATGCGGGGTGCCGAAGCTCAGAAGTATGGGGAGCGGGGAAGGGACGTACATAGCTCATGGCACCAGTACTTTTGCCGGCTATCTGGGTATCGGCACTGGTCTGGGAGTCCTTGCAACCACTCCAGGAGATCTGAAACATCGATGAGTACGCGTGAGCTGAGGGCGTCAACGCTTTGAATCAACCCACCACATCGGCGTTACTCGTCTTTGTCGCTTTTGCATACTGGTTAGCCTTTTGTGCGCGTCCACCAGCTATGTTGACAAGGCCGGTGACAGAATCTACCAGCCCTCTAATATCGTTCTTCTGGAGAGACATCACCGCAGATAGTGCTCCCTTCGCGGCTCCTGCCGCCATGTTGGGCTCCTTGATCTTGCCTTCCGTGGAGTACTGTAGGATGAATAAGAGGAAGCAGGGAAAAGGCGATGTACGAGCACGACGACAGGATGCGTACGATGTATGGAAGGTCTATGAATAGGTAATTGAAACGGAAATGTCAACACTCTGTATGGGCCATGTGAGAAAGCGAGTCGTACCGAGAGCCGAGCCAGAGTGACAGGACTGCGGGAAGAATTAGCGAGTGTGTGGTGATTGTAGGACATGGGGTACTTACGTCGAAGATGGCAGTTAAACGATGTCCCTCCTGCAGTGGCTTGACAAGTTTTTCATGCATGACCTATCACACGGTAAGGCAGGGATGCGAGATGATGAAAAGGGGCGCACATCGTCCACAATATGGCCATTTCTTTCGTAATCGACTGGGTAGATGACTGTTTGGGGATCGAATTAGTTGCTGCTGCAGGTGGTACCTGATCCTTGGTCAATTCACCTTCATCGAAGCCATCTTCCTCATCACCGTCTAGGTCCTTGGTCTGGCCACCATGTCCTGAGTCTGGTTCCGAAGGACTGAGTGATTTTAAAGTTGGAACAACAGATGAAAACCTACAATGGAAAAAGAAAGAGTCGCCATATTGGCAATTCATAACGAGCGAGCTCATCTCGCTCAACTATGCAAATTAAAGGGTCCAGTATTTGGAGGTTATTAAGAGAACATTGACTTACCATGTTTTCGCGAGTGGGTTGTAGATAATGCCCTGGTTCATCTATTAACATCTTGATATCCTCTTCCCTGTAGCCACGGCCTGTGCAGATGTGGTAATTTTCAGCTCATTCACGGACTCATCACTGATAAACCTACCGAGAAGAAACTGCTTCATATTCCGTACGTCCTGAACGCAACCTTTCAATGCAGCCTTTTGACCCTGGTAGTTAATACCAATCTAAGATCCGTATGAGTGCCTTGTATCAAGCCGAGAGTCATCAACAGTGAGCCATACAAGAAGTGCTTTCTTCCTTCCGCCACGACCGTAGGATTGTTGCATTGCCTGACCTGGCCCCTGAGCCTGGAGGCCGTAAGACTGCTGCCCAAACGGAGGCCCAGACGGTGGAGGGCCGCCTGCCAAAGTCAATCAGCTAAGTTCATCACTGCCTAAAACTGAAACCGACCCTGGGCATAGCCATAGTTTCTACTGCGGGATAAGCAACTGTATCGACCAACAAGTGTGTTCTGCTTACTGCTGTGGGGGGCCTGGTGGTGCTCCGTATCCTCCAGGTGGGCCTTGGGGCGGAGCGTATCCCGAACGTGGACCAGGCGGTGGACCATATCCAGGTGCTCCTGGGGGTCCGGGAGGCGGAGCATACACTCCAGGATACCCTTGGGGCTGAGCGTACTCAGGCGGTCCTTGAGGCGGGGCGTACCCTATCGGAGGGCCGGGCGGGGGGCCATAGCCTCCGGGAGGACCTTGAGGGGGTGCGTAGGGAGTAGGGGGACCTGTAGGAAGAGCATAACTACCACCATATTGTCCCGGATAATCATTATTCAGAGGTGGCTGATGGTGATGGTGATGGTGTTGATGGCCAGGATAATTGTCTCTTGAAACAGGCGGAGGTCCGCCGAAGCTAATTAGGAGAGCAAGTAAGCATTTGGTGGCACAGATGGCGTTCATGCAAGTAGTTGGTGATAGGGGGCGGGATTGAGGCAAATAGACTTACCCCCTCGGTGCTGGACTTGGTTGTGGGGAGGGGAAAAATGGAGCCTGAGGCTGGCTAGGATCGTACACAGTTGGTCCGGGAGATGGTGCGTAGTTCCCCCTTGGAAATCAATGAATCTCACGCACGCCGTACTCTGCTGATCATCACTCACGGATTTGGAAAGCTACATCGAGCAGTGTTGGCTGAGCAGATTGACGACAGTGTTACTACTAACAGGACTCACGCAGGGGGTGCTCTACCAGTATTTTGGTTTCCGGAGTTTCCTGGCCACATGTTCAGCTTCTTGGCAGATGTAAGCAAAATTCAAACAAGTAGCTGACGGAATACATCAAGAACCCTACCTTTTATTTGATGTCGCGAACTGCTGGATCTGCAGACGATTAGGGTGTTTTTGAAGGGTGTATTGGAGTTGCAGGCTGAGTACTATATCTACTGCCAGTACTTCGAGTTCAAGCTTATATCCGAATATTGACGCCCGCCACAGCTTTTGCAGCACTGCCACGACAACGGTTGCACGCGGGCTGCCACGATCCTATGTACAATTGCAAGGCTTCCAGTTGGCCAGCGCAGCCAGGCGAGCACGTACAACAACCCTAGCTCGCCTCACAAAGAAGCCATGCGCCACAGTGTTGTATCTACCCGGGACCCCCCTGGAACACAATACGCCCCCGCAAAAGAAAGAGCCCCGAAACCCGTCGGCGTCCGTCGCAATCATCTGAGGCTCATAGCGACGGCAGCCTTGTGGAATTCCCCGAAGGACCTTGCAGAGGGATGTTGATGCTATGGATGTAACAACAACCACTTACAACGCTGTCACTGCCGCTGTTGTTCTTAACTGATCCTGGATGTTTTAACGGGCAGCTCGCAGCTACGAAATTGCGGCGTTATCATGACTAAAAGAAGGCAGCCGAAGCCTGTTACTGATTAGTAACCTTGGATGTAACAGCTGACCGACGGCCAGTAACAGTTAATTGATTTTCCTACTGACATGCACGGGAACATCCTGAAATGACCTCACTGGCACTGAGAAGCTCTTTTATCCCTGTTCCTGGTCCACGCACGATCGGGAGGCATCGCAGAACCGTGTGTTGGGCTGTTTCGCTGCGTTCGAGTGTCCGTTTCGTCGGTTGCAACAAACGTCCTACTGCCATGCCCAATATGCCCCTCGTACCCTCCTTTTACTCCCTACCCCGTATCAGGCGGGCTAGCCTCCGGTCCTAGCGGACCGCTCAACTTTAAAAAAAGAAACACCATCCGGTGTTTTGCCGCGAGACCGTCAAGAGGCGGAGCCGCGGGATTACATGTCCACGTTTGATCGAGCGCAAGTTTGTTCGTTGCAACCCGAAGTTGATTGTGGAAACGGTTAAACTATGAGGCTTCTCTTCCTTCCAACTCCCCATGAACCCCGCAATTTCCTACCTGGTCCAGTGACTTGTCTCGGGGGTCTAAAATGTTCGGCACAAGACCCGGACTGACATGAGAAATCCAAAGATGAATTGTCGAATCTCATCAGATAGAGGAACCCCAAGCGTCCCTATAAAAGCGAGCTTGATTCCGTTCCGAAACTATCGAGCGACCTTGTTCACTTACTTGCAAATATGGGTGGAGGCGCAGCTTCTGGTGCTAGTCCTTATGCCTCTAACCGCCGCAAGGCTCTCCAAGGACAGTCAGGATGGGTAGGTGACTCGGCTGTGTAACGCGAGCGCTACCGCTGAACGGAAAAATGCAGGCCGGCCTTGTTCACAATCGCAGAATTTTCGCAATCGCAGTCTTCGCGTCTCTGGGAGGACTGTAAGAACCTTCTTCCGTACTGTTCTGACTTCCTCTGAGTAACTTTTGGGACAGGCTTTACGGTAAACTTCTCCGTAGTAATGGCGATGAACTCTGAACTGAATTCCCCGCCTTTTCGTGCAGGCTATAACCAGGTACCCAACTTTGCCGGTAACCTTGCCTGAAGATCCTCATCTAACTTTGTAAACAGGGCGTCTTCTCTGGTGTACTGAGCATGACATCCTTTGACCGGACAATGGCTTCCGCCGTGAATAACACGGGGACCAAGGGATGGCTAGTTGCTATCCTTGAATTAGGTGCTTGGTTTGGTGTACTTTGCACCGGCTACTTGGCGGATAAACTCTCTCGAAAGTACACGATCGTACTTGGTGAGTCCCATAATGGATTCGACCAAACGTACAAGGTTGACTTTCCTTGTAGCTGTGGTTGTCTTCTGCATCGGTGTGATTGTGCAATCTGCTGCGTATCAGCCCTCGTCGATCTATGGAGGTGTGTGCCAATGACACTTTGACGGTAGAATTGTCTCAAGCTCTTCTGCCATCAGGGCGATTTATCACCGGTCTGGGAGTCGGGTCCCTCAGTATGGCTGTCCCTCTATACAAGTAAGTGCATCAGAAGCCGCAGCGGTGACACTTGACTCACTTGCTTAGTGCCGAGCTTGCACCTCCCGAAGTTCGTGGTAGTCTGGTCGCTCTCCAGCAACTTGCTATCACATTCGGTATCATGATCTCTTTTTGGATTGATTATGGTACAAATTACATCGGCGGAACTGGGGGCTCTCAAAGCGAGGCTGCATGGCGCATCCCTCTCGCGCTTCAACTCGTCCCCGCTATCATCCTCGGAGTCGGTATCTTGTTCATGCCGTTCTCCCCAAGGTAAAATGTTCTCCGTGAGCTGTCCGGCTTTGCTGATTTCTCTGGGCTAGGTGGCTGGTCAATCAGGGCAGAGATGATGAGGCACTCCAGGTGCTCAGCAGTGCCCGACGCCTCCCACCTGAATCGGACCTCGTCCAAATCGAGTTTTTGTAGGTCATCTGAGAGATACATCACACTATCCTGCTCATATTTGCAGGGAGATCAAGGCGCAATATCTCTTCGAAAAGGAAACAAGTGCTCTCCAGTTCCCGCAGTACCAGGACGGATCATTCGGATCAAACTTCAAGCTCGCAGTCAATGCCTACCTCAGCTTAATCTCGAGTCGCACTCTCTTCTACCGAGTTGCCATTGGTTCTCTGTAAGTCCACTCAATACAGCTAATGGTTTTTCCTGATGTCCGGGTTAGGACTATGTTCTTTCAGCAATGGACTGGTGTTAATGCGATCCTGTACTATGCCCCGAGCATCTTCACCTCGCTTGGTTTGACCGGTAATGCGACCAACCTGTTGGCCACAGGTGTTGTTGGTATCGTGTAAGTGTAATCCATTGATCGAAGGATCTCGTGATTGATGGTGTCAAATTTCAGCATGTTCCTTGCTACAATCCCGGCTGTGATCTGGGTTGACAAGGTAGGACGTAAGCCTGTCCTTGTATCGGGGGCCTTCATCATGGCTGCGTGAGTCGCTCTGCTTATCCGGGGATTAAGTAGCAATGACATAGCGAAATGCAGCTGTCACCTCATCGTTGCCGTGCTGACTGGGATATACCACAACTCGTGGAGCACGTAAGTCATACGCGTTCCCGACTGATGAAGTGGCTAATCAGTGTGTTATTTTAGTCACTCTGGTGATGGTTCCTGCTTTCCGCTCGTGATGACGAAATCTGACCCGGGTTTCCAGGCGCTGGCTGGGCTGCGTGTGTTTTCGTCTGGATCTTTGCGATTGGTAAGACCGATGCTCGGACCTTAAGAACATGTGGTGCTCATTTCATTCGCAGCCTTTGGATACAGCTGGGGACCATGCTGCTGGATTTTGGTGGCCGAGATCTGGCCGTTGAGCATCCGAGGGAAGGGTATCTCGATCGCTGCCTCATCCAACTGGGTATGCTCATGTCACCTGGGATCTTCATTGTGGTATGACCAACACGCGTTATAGATGAACAACTTCATTGTCGGTCAAGTCACGCCGACGATGTTGACTCACCTGGGATTTGGTACTTTTGTCTTCTTCGGTGTAAGTTTCTTCCGCCATTCGTTGATTGGTAGGTGCATTGACAAACATGATAGACTTTCTCCTTCCTGGGCGGTCTCTTTGTCTTGTTCTTCGTGAGTGATCTTACGTGTTTTCTCATACTGTTCGTGCACTCTCTAATAGCTTCCCGCAGGTTCCTGAGACGAAGGGTCTCACTCTCGAGGAGATGGATGAAGTATTTGGTGACCGTGAAGGTCTTGCCGTCGCAGACCAAGAGCGTCAAAATGCCATCGCCGACCGCATTGGTCTCACCGCCTTTGGCAGTGGCAAACCCAACGAAGTTCACGAGAAGAGCAGCCATGAGGACTACAAGGAGGATTCGAACCGTTAATGCGATTCTCGTCTCCCTGAGTTTTTCCTTGTTTCAGTGTTCGCGCACGAATCTTTGATGAGCAATTATTCCCCGGTACCAGTTCCGTTTCCTTTGTGATATTATAGCGTCATGATCCTACGAGTTATTGTCATGTTAGTTCATCCATCCTCATTCAATGTACCATAACATCCTTCGAATCAAACGTGGCCATTTTCCACTGACGGATCACGGCACTGGTTTGAGAGTATTATGCACATCGTTTACCGAGTGCTTCACTCCCGAAACGCTACGTTTTCAGCTGACGTACAAAGTTGAGTAGTCGGTTGAGGGGGGCGTGGTGAGAGGTTAGCTGACTTACTAGTAGTGTACTTCCATGATTTTTCGGCTGGCGAGCAGTCCGACATACGTCAATTAGCCGTCCATCCTGGCCATTTCACACTTCACCTTCCGGTTCGACCCGCTCTGGGATATAATGGCTTGCAGCTAGACACGCCATCGGAACACCTTCAAGTTGCCCGTGTTGACTGACGATGGATACAGCTTTAAATGAGGCTCTCGTTGCATACAGTGTGTCCCAGTACTTGCTCGACCGCACCAATATCCACGACACAATCACGCGCCTGGTGAGTAAATGACCCCTATCTTCTCGGACTGCTGAGGGCTCATGCTTTTCGCGCCAGGCAGCGTATTCTGACTGCAGAGATTTCGAACGCCTTGGCACCGAAGTGTTCGCGTCAGAAGTAACAATAGATAACTCCCTCATCACGAGCGAGGAGCCTCAGAGTGAGCAACCTTCTGTTGGTACTAGTACAGAGGCGCTAGGAAGTTAACGTGAGGGTTACTAGGTAGGCCAGGAAAAGATGAAGCACAAGCCTGGGGGAAATATCTTGAGCGGTTTACAGCGACACAGCATCTCATGACGTGCGTTCTTCCTGTCGTGTAGTCCCTGGTGGAAACAAACGGAAGATCTTTCACAGATCCATCCTCGTCAACCTACCCCAACCAGCTCCCACTTGGAACATTACTGTACCCAATAAAGCAACTGCATCCGCAAGCGCTCTGGTGACTTTCAGAAAGGACCGCGCACGAGGGGATACGACTGTTCAGCATGGGGTGAGTCTGGGATCCGAGCTCATTCAGATGCAATTCGAGTGGTGTCCCCTGACTTCTCCCTGGTAGAGCTACTATACCTTTGACCTCATGCGACAGGCGGGTGTGGATCCGAGCTTTAATCCATGGCGAATCTCTCAAATGAAAGGCCACCCTTTCTGGTTTAAGGGAAATATGGACGTAATGTCTTAACTAGAGGCCAAGCCCAGCTAGAATCAGCGTGGCCTAATTGATTAACCTACCTCCGCGAAACAGCGATAACCTTTACATCTATCCTTTCTCCCAACATATTGTTTAGATTAGATCATATCTTATCCGTCCGGCCTTGCGAAGTCGGTATGTAGCAGATTCGAGACTCCGTCCCGCCCTGAACTCTAAAGAAAACGCTGCCGGTCAGTGCAACCACTGGCCAGGCAATGGTACTAACCGAGCCACCCATTCTACTTTGACGTCAACCATACTGAAACCGCAACTCTACCTCTTGGGCGGGGCGTTGCGCTCTTGGTAGCGCACCATCGTGAAGGGACCAATAAGCTGAGCCACGAGGTTCCACTTTTCACGATACCCCTTTTCCACCTCGTCCATCGGGCGCAGCCTATACCCAGGCCAAGAGCTGAAACTTTCCAATCTTGGAAGGAAGCCAGAGAGATAGGCTGCGACGAAACCTGGAGATACAATTGGGGAGTCGCCAACATTTATGTCCGTGATGTGATGGTTGGTAAATCCACCACCAGGTATCCCTGCCACACTAGCTGGAACAGTGGTCGCGTCCACGGCCAAACATAAACAGGAAAGATGTTGGCAATGCCGTATCAAGGGGAGGAGGCCGGGCAGCGTGACCTTCGGACAGATATAATGTTTATCGTACTGCTCGATCATGAGCACTTGGATGTTTGGCCAAGCCAAAGCCATGCGCTTCACCATGTCGTCGTCTATGTCGATGATACAGCGTGGGCTAAGAACGATACTGGTCAATTGCTTGAAAACAAAAAGAGGTTTTATGTGATTGATTGCGAGAATAGGTGGATTATGCGGAGTGTCATGTGGAGCGTCATCGGTAGTCAGGTATAATGCCATCAAATGACGAGGTGAGACATTTGATGCGACCGAGGCAAAGATATCATCGGATTGTGAGTCGGGAGATAATTTGAGGTCGAGCTCCTCTATGTTCCAGGTATTGGCGCACAAGAAGGCACCGACATTCCGTGAGCTTGTACTGCTGAGCCTCAACAGTCGTAAGGCTGGAAAGAAGGACGAGTGTTGACCCAAAGTTGGGTCCGCGAGGTCGAAGAATTCGCCGACGTCCGCAAGCGAAAGGTCCAGACTCTGAAGATTGGCTAAATTCGCGACGTGTCGCAAAGTCACGGATGAGATTTCCGAGCACCACAATGTTTTGAGAGAGTGGAGGCTACATATGGCCCTCTCTAGTGCTTCAGAGGTGTCCACGTGAGAGACATCCCTCCAATTCACTGATGACACGTGGAAATCAACAAGACGAGGACAGATATTTCCGAGAGGAGGAAGTTCGTCCAGGACCATTTTCGTCATAAAGCCGGGAGCTGCGATGCTAATCCTTGTCATCACCGGTCTGATACACCATCGCACAAATCGGCAGGCAGACATGACTACGGGATCGTCTACCGTTACATCGCCGATGAAAGGAAAGGTAAACCGAACGCGCTGTAGGCGGGGGAAAACATCGGTACGATCGGGAGCATGGAGCAACATTTCCATCAATTTGATGTCGCTGAATCCATGCCAGTAGACGTTCAATGAGCGAGCGCGAGACGAATATTTCGTAAGAGTTTTCCATTCGCGATCCGTCAAGGGTCGAGTTATAACCTATGAAAACCCAAGTGAGAATAGGGAGGTAATGTGCTGCAATGTGTCCTATCGTAAAGGGGCGCACCGTACCACTGCCGAGACCAGGAGCATCATGCCACACGGACCAGATATCGGAGGGCAAGCATTTCACGAGGGTGGCAAGTTCTACAGTCTCGTACATGACATCCAAAGCAGGGGTTGAGAATGTCTGACAAGTTTGTGCAAGGATAGCAAGGGTAGTCTTGTCAAGACCGTCGAAGAAGTTGAGCAGTAGCTCTTCTAGCTGTAGACATTGATGCATGTTAACGTTAAGGAGGAAAGACGGCGAGCAGGTCCAGATCGGCTGTCCAATGGTCATCGGTCACTGAGACTATCATGCTACGTAGTACGTACAGGCGGTGTGGTGACTGTATTAGTATATATCGATCCGGGTATTGAAGCGGGCCGGGGTACATGTTGAAATCACAACGCTTAAGACAAGCTTAAGATCGCAAAGTCACTCTCAGGCTTACAGCAAACCTGCTGATATTATTTAATCTGTCGGTGTGCGATGATGAGCGTACTATTTGTCGTTTGTCATACGGTCTCTTAAGTACTTTGTCAGGAAGAGTCCCTGCTTATTCACCCTGTTCCAGTCGTTACACGGATATAAAGCACCAGATCATGCAACCCTCGAGTGCCTACGTTCATGTATTCCATGATGCAGTCAGGTGAAGAATACACCGTGTCACAGTATCTGCTCGATCGTTCGAGCATTCATGACACGATAACACGCATGGTCAGTGTCAAGGCTCGTATCAATGAAGTGTCTCATGAGCCCGACGGTCAGCATACGTCGACCGTCATGACTGGGACCGGCTTCCAGCTCAAGTCTTTGCTCCAGAGCTATGGATCGACTACTCACTTTTCTCGGGGACGACACCGCATAGTGAGTGACTTCCATAAAGCAGAGAGTTTTCATACTCAAAATACCAAGGTGTATCTGCCAAAGACCAGGCGGAGGTATGAAAGAGGTTCATTGAACGTCTTACCTCGACACAGCACCTGACAGCGTGAGTCCGATGTTTACTTGAGTCAGAACCTAGGGGTAGAATTGAAAACTGCTTCTCACACTAGCTGCATCCTGACCGACCTACCTCAACCAGGACCGAGCGTATCGGTCCCCAACAAGATTAGTGCTTCAGCAAACACTTTAGTGACCCTCAGACGTGAGGGCACACGGGGTGATCCAATCACCCAGAATGGAGTGAGAAAGGCAGTCTATGACATCTCACTGCCAAGACTGAAGCCTCATGATGACAGGGATACTATGCATTCGAGCTCACTCGACCTCGTTTCTGAAGGCTCATCCGAGTTGGTTTAAAGGAAATATTGAGGTGATGTCTTAACTAGACGTGTTTTGCTAGCCTAAGACCTGTCCGTGTATGAGAAGGAGGTTGTAACTTGCGGATGCGTTTCCGCATAGAGCCCTGGGCAGGATGGCTTACATAAAAGCACTGAGGGTAGTTCCAGCTCTGCACGTGACTTCCGAGTCCCGACGCGTTTCGTTACCATCGACGCGTCTCAGCGCGTGTAAGGAAAGCGCGTTTTCTGCTCCTGCAACCATGAAATATACCTTTCTATCATCTTTAAATCCTGCTCAATCTCAATGTAGGTTTTATTTCACTAGATTTCATCGTCCCTGACGAACCACACTTGTTAGGTGTCGAACATCCGCCAACTGTTCCTTTGCAGATCCTAGCAGGCCCAGGCAGCGGCAAAACTAGAGTGCTCACCTCTCGTATAGCATATCTGATTCTGCATCATGGTCTCTCTCCTTCGTCTATATGTGCCGTTACTTTCACCAACAAGGCTGCTAACGAGATGCGGACACGTCTTGTCAAAATACTCGGAAAGGACAAGACCGGTGATATCAAACTAGGTACTTTTCATGCTATATGCGCCCTCTTCTTGCGGAAACATGGTCACTTGGTTGGCGTGGAGAGAAACTTCACTGTATGCGATGCCGATGAAGGGTAAGTCACTTACTGGAATTACCTCCAGTGAGAAGCTCAATTTCCTCCTCATTATAATCAAAAGCAAGAAAACTGTGGCCAAGTTGCTTAAAGCACGAGAGAACACCCTTGCGTCGAAAGACTTTTCTCTCAAGGAAGGAACGGTGCTGTCTATGATTTCCAAAGCGAAAGCTAAGGGAGAGAAACCGGCGGATGTCTGCCCGACGAAAACTGCTAAATCAAAGAAGAAGCATTTCAAACAGCCCGTACCCGATGACGTGCAACGGGTCTTCGCAGAAGTGTATGAGGAGTACGAGAAATTTCTACGACAAAGCAACAGCCTGGATTTCGATGACTTACTCGTTTACGGCGTGAAGCTCTTCTCAAAGCATCCGCGACAGACGGAGTGGTGTCGCCATATCCTGGTTGACGAGTTGTGAGTGTCATGCAAGCTTCTGCGTCCTTGTACTTTACACGTGCTTCTAGTCAGGATACGAACACCATCCAATACGAGTTGATGGCCTGTATTGCCACTGCGAACAAATGTGTTACAGTAGTAGGAGACCCGGATCAGTCCAGTCCGTCCTCTGCACTATTCGCGGTTTCTAACGTCTCACCACTTTCTCGCCGCAGTATATGGGTGGCGCTCCGCCGAGGTCGAGAACTTGAGGAGAATGCAGAATGGTGGGCGATGAGTCTCGGACAGTCATACTCTGTGACTCTGACGGGTGATTCTCACTGAAACCAGATTTTGCAAACGTGAAGCAGATCGTTCTCGAAGACAACTATCGGTCGGTAGGGTCCATTTTAGCTGCCAGCGTGTCCATCATATCTCAAGGTACTCCGCTAATTTGCGCTCATAGGGGCTGATAGCGCTAACCTCGAGGAATTAGATAAGACCCGTATACCGAAGACGCTACGTACATCACATCCTCCAGGTCCTCGACCTATGCTACGATCATTCCCATCCGAGAACGACGAGGCATCCTTCATCGGGTATGAAATCAACAGAATGATCGCCCAAACTGGCGGGATGCTGAGCTACGGAGATTTTGCTGTGTTATGTGAGTTAGTCTCGCCCCGGTCCTACTGTCTCCAAGCTCATTCTTATCGGTCTATAGTGCGTTTCAATGCCTTGTCGCGTATGGTCGAGAGCGCGCTGCAGAGGGAGCGCATACCTAACCGAATCCTTGGAGGTCATAAGTTCTTCGAACGGGCGGAGGTTGGAATTTCTCGAGTTTCCAGTGATTTTGTCGCTGATCTAGTCGTCAAGATTAAAGACCTGTTAGCTTACCTTCAATTGGTGGATAATCCACAATTTGAGCCTGCCTTCTCTCGTACCGTGAATACCCCTTCCCGGGGGATCGGCGAAAAGGTTCGTCTTTCGCGCCTCGTTTCTCTAGCATCCTGAACCCCTCGGTAGGCTCTTAGCGAGATCATTGGTCGTTCGGCAAAACTTAAGTTGTCGCCGCTTTCCGTCGTCGAAAGGATCTGCGATCACAAAATACCTGACTTGAAGTTATCTGTGAAGCGAAAAGTTACATCATTTGTTGCAACCATCCGCACATTGAGAAAACTCGCAGAAGAGGGTACCTCACCGTCTGACCTGATCCGGAAGTTGCTGGACCTGACCCATTACGAGGAGCATCTGAGGAAAACACAGCCGGACTGGGAAACGCGGTGGGAGAACGTACAGGAGCTGATCAACTTTGCAAGTGATGATGTTGGTGAAAGTGAAGCTAGGCCGGTGGCTTCAAGTCCTGGGACGGAACCCCCAAGGTTAGCAAACTTGTTGTTAGGGGTCTGAGCGTTAAGACTGACTCCATACAGTGACACTCCCCTGCGACAGTTTCTGCAGGCTTCTATGCTGTCCTCAGAAGGTGATAAGTCAGGCGAAAGTGATAATGAAGTGGGTCAATGCTAGTTCCTTTCGTATCAGTGTCGCTGAACCACTCCTCAGAAAGTGACAATTACAACATGTCATGCAGCGAAGGGACTGGAATGGCCGGTGGTGATCATTCCTGCAGGTACGATGATCAATTCTTGCATTGAAAACGGGAGCCTGAATGTGATTCAAGTTGAGAAGGGCACCTTCCCTTTCTATCGTACTGAAGACATAGAAGAGGAGCGGTACGTATCAGCCTTGTAGACATGGGGCGCTCTCTCATGCATGTTGCGTATAGGCGCCTTCTCTACGTAGCGTGCACTCGTGCGCAGGTGATGCTTTATCTGACTCATTCGCTCAAGCGAAAGAACGCTGGTGAGGAGAAGACAAAGGACGTGTCCGAGTTTGTTGCAGGTATCCAACGCGAGGATCCTGTAAGCAATTGCTCGTTCGGAAACATATGCATCATTCGCTGAAAAGCCTTAAGCCAATCTTTTCGGATAGACCTCCCTTGTTGTCGAGCGAAGATCGAAAATTGGTTGCGCGGATTTTGGGAAGAGAATCACGTTTCCCTGACGAAGAAGATGTCAAACGCAGGCTGACACTTTTGTGAGTACTAATCTTGCCTGTCAGCAAGTCCGCTCTAATGTATTTCTCGCAGTCAAGGTTCTGCCAGGCGTTATAACCCGCAACCTGAAGCGGAAGGTGAGCTGGATCAGTTTCAGCCGCCCCTTTCTCCTCCCCACGAAGAGCGCGTCGAAGACATTCCAGACGGCTATGTGCCCCTGTTTCAAAGTAGGTCAGCAGCATCATACCGTCTTAATACCCTGAGCGAGGCACGATAGGCTCGAGGATCCAACTACCTCTCAAGGATGTGAAGACTCCCTCGTTCACAGCTGTCCGACCTTTAGTGGCGTCTGCGTCGCGAGCAAGGAAGCCATTTTCTGCACCAGGACCCACAGTCGGGCAGGCCACATTAGCATCCAACAATGCGCAAACGAATGTCGGTACCACGACAGCGAACAAGCCAGTCGCAGGACCGACATGGAGCAAATCGGGCAATGAACCCCTGAAGCAGCAGAAACTCACGAAGACGGTGGAAAGACCTCCTCGCATGACCGATGCACGTCCTCAACCTCCTCTCAGCCAGCAGCCCGCCCCTAGCATGCATTCGAATCCTGTTACTCTGATCCCCCCACCTGCGCCTGTGGTGGGCGTGAAACGCAGGCTAGGGATGGGTCGCGTGAGCGCAGGGTATTCAAACAAGAAATTCAAAGCACCAGCAGCATAAAAATCGTATACCCGCATTGTTCTACGTAAGCATACTTTTGCACGCTGTACCGTTATCGCATCACCCAGAGGACAATCGAGTATTTTGAGATAGAACATTGGTAGTTTGTTAGTTTATATGCCTCACGACGTATGATGGTAGCGTAATGCTACATACAGTCAAGAAGTGTCCGTGTTATGTATTACATTTGAAACACATTTCCTAGCTCCAGAAAGTATGCACTTCCTTGATAAACTCGATCATGAACCATCGTAAGCTTTCAACCAGCCAGTTATAAATCGTGAAAGGTATCCGGCCAAGGTCTGGGGCGCAATCAATCTGTAGCAGAAGATAGCGAGGGCGCTACGTTGGAAAATGGATCTTGCGAGACGGTGGTCCATTGTATGTTCGCAAATAGAGGAGCGAACATTTTCATCTGTTCCTCCCGTTCACGGTCTGAGAGTCTCTTTGAACGGGTTGTGAAGTCGAATATTTTCAATGTTGGCCACGCGGACGGCATGAGCGCGTCGGAAAGAGGTGCTGGTAGATCAGAGAGGACGACGGGCAACGTGTAGCGAAGCTCTTCAAGGCCAGCGGATACGATGGGCATCAAATCCACCAGCGTTCGCACCAGGAACGGTACTCTGTGAATATCAATCATCACTGAGTACCCAAAATTAAGATAAATTGATTTCAGGGAGTGCGAAAATTTCGTGTGCAGCAGAGAAATAAGCTGCTGGTAGGCGTCCAGCCGTGCGACGACATCTTCGTGCTCGATCGTGAAATCGCGCAGAGTTGTACTGGTGAGGCGATCCAAGAAGTCATGTGCTATTTCTGGGTCTCCGCAGAATGTCAAGGCCTGCAAAAGTGGGAAGATGGGAGAAGAGGGGTGCTGTCGATCTGCATCAAGCCTTTTCCTCAGATGCATGCTAAGTTTGACGACGGGCGATCCGCTGAGAACATGGCATAGGTGCCAGAAAGTGACAGCATCGCAAGTATCCGTCCTTGTCAAATCTACGGGCTCGGATGTGGGCAAATGACATAGGAGGCGCCTGGACCGCTCCAGAAAAGCGCAAAGCGCCTCGAAGCGTAAGACTTTCCAGGAGGGGAACGTTAAGGGCGACCTGAGTCAACGGTACTTCGGTATTTTCCTGTTCATCTGTTGTAATCAAGCCCCACGCGAACGATGTCAGGGACCGCAAGCTCGAAGGGAGTAACCTCTCTGCGCATAAGCCAGGCTCACAAAGGAAACAAGCCAGGGAGCGCAAATTAGGGAACAAGTCTGCGCCGGCCCGAGCGCGGACGGCGGCCAACCTGGCATAGACAACCCTTGTACCGTCCATCCACGCACCACGAGCATCAGCAGAACACAGTTCTCTGACGCGGCGCGCATATTTGTCGAAAGTTTCCCATTCAGCAGGGGGAGGACAGGGGATCCGAAGAAAATCCTCAGCGCTCAGAAATATGTCCTATTCCAGAGCTTGTCTTATATTTCTGTCCGAGAGAGTAGAGGGAACTCACGTTGACTTCGCTGAGCCCCTTCGGGATGAATGGCATGAATGGTCGCAAAGAATTCATGTTCATCCACAACACATCGAGCGCTGTCTCCGAGATCGCCTTGTCACATAGCGCAAGGTGGAAGAGGGACTCCTTGTCGTCCTCAAGAGTGAGACAAATCTCTCTCGCGATCTCTGTGATGGAGAAGAAATAATTGGCGCTCATCGTGTCGCGAAGGCCCAGGACGTAATCTGGAAACGACACAAGATTCAGTACTCAGGCATAGGTAGGGTCAGCTGGGAGACTGGGACTCACACTGAACAGCAAAAGATCGCTATGGGCCGTTCACCACGCCTCAATGGGCTTTTACAATGAACGTATCCTGATGGTGATCAGATAAAGAAGGTGTCCCCAACCCTGTAAACACGTTATGGTACTTCGATGGGCGTCAAGAGATAGAGTTTTCAATATCACACCAGTAAGTTCCAGGCTCGTTGAGACTCACTTACTGTACTTAGCTGCTCTACCGCTCAGAGATTACCACGGAAGAAGGTACTCTTCTTTTGTTCATCGTAGAAAGCCAGTACATGAAGCCAGTACAGACTCCTGTTGAGTACAATTTTCCCTCCTACACGCTCCAAGTATTTCT
>KN839840.1:644023-682544 GCA_000827185.1 Hydnomerulius pinastri MD-312
ACTCTTCTTTTGTTCATCGTAGAAAGCCAGTACATGAAGCCAGTACAGACTCCTGTTGAGTACAATTTTCCCTCCTACACGCTCCAAGTATTTCTTCCCAATTTGCACGTCGTATATCGGTATGTCTGTAATTGTGAAAACCCTTGTCAGAAGGTATCCCATAACATGAAAATAAGTATGAACGTTGGATCAGAAGTCGATTATATGGTTTCCTCAACTCCGGGGAGCTTAGGTAGTCTAACATGCTTTTGACTAAGGCGCGAAGCCCATCACAAGCAAAAATCAAGTTAACTGCTGATACTCACCTTACCTTCGTATTGCAAGCTGCGGGAACCTCCAACATTGTGCGAAAAGTCACAAAAAGAGCCTTGCAAAGTCCTAAGAACGTAAAAATTCACGTCTCGCCAATTTATGTACTCCGAAGAAAGTTCTTGGTGGTGTTCGAGGTCCCTGCAGCTTAGTTGTTCTACCCCCTGCTGTGGGCGTCGGACACGATGCGAATCAAATCCGAATGGTTTGTCCAACACTAACGTCCATGTTAGACTCGCTGATCACTCTACTTACCTATAGCTAGCTCTTGGATCCGCGTGTCGTCGACTGTTAGCGCATGTATGATCCCGCGGTCACGGACCTTTCTGGGGTGGTGGTGTTCCGCAGGCGTTGCGGAGATCTGGATTATGAACCGTGGCGAAGAATTCTCCTGTCGGAGCTGTCCAACATTGTGAAATGCATGTTTTGGGGACGTTCCATAGACATGTAGAACAAGACGATAATAAATTATTCTCCATTCTTGTGAAGTTTACAGCTTCCACGAGGCAACCTCGTTCCCTACCTAATGGCATAATCTCACAATCTCGCTTCATGGCGTGAACTTTGGACGTGGCCGTGCGTTATGATAACATCGCGGTGATCTCACGATGTGGTTTTACATGTTACCACATACAGCACCTCGCACAAGGCTCGAAACGACAATCGTCGTTTGCAGATGAATAGGACATATACATGGACCTCAGGCTCCTGTAGCTCTTTTAGCACTCTTTACCAGCAGGAGGGTGTCTCAGAAGGGGGGAGGGGAGGGGGGGGAATAAGAAAAGATATCAAAAGACTGTCATCACGAGCGGCCAGGAGGATTCATTGGGGATGCCCTCAGCACCCGGACCCAGTATCCGTTTCTCTGATAAAGTAACTGGCATGATCAAGTCACGTCCATTCCGCTGCTTTTAGCAGCCTCGTGTTTTGTGCCAACCGCTTCCAGTCCCCCCTTGTCCTGATAATGATCTCGGGGTCTGCTTCTAATTGTGTACCCCTGCCTTTTGTCCAGCTTCCCTCCATCCATAACAACCGCAACAAGGTCAAAAAGCGTTTCATCCAACGCCTGCAGACATGTCGTCTACAGCCCTCGGCACTTTCACTTGCTGGGATAGCTTCGATGGATGCGAAATAACAGAGAAGCCAGCTCGCCGTTCAAGCCGCCCTCGACTTCCCTCCACGTCGTCACTACCAGCTGCTGCGCGGCCAAGTATTGAGCGCCCAACTATCCCAAGATCAAATACGGAACAAACTGCGCGGGATCAGGAGCACACTTCTCTCGATCAACTATGGAATACTCTGCGGGAGAAGAAGCACCGTCAGGAGGCGAAGCGTCCTGTGAAGGTGAAATCATTGGAGACACCCCATCCTGGTCCTAGCGTTGTCTCTCGTCCACAACCAGAGCAGCCCAGTGTAATGCCAAGGAAGGTCACCCCTCCACAGGTGAAGAAGAAGAAGTCCACGTAGGTTATCTCCTCAACGTGGGTGTCAGCTATCTGATTGGTTCGAAACACCTTGCAGTGACTGCGTTTCGTTTCGCGAATCTCGATGTGGTCGCACAGTACGTATTCTTTGCAGCACATCCCCACGATACTCACGCTTTACCGCCGCATAGATCACGGCGACCTTCGATTTACCCGGGGTGAAGAAAGACCAAGCACATGTCAGCTTCCGCTGGAATCATCTGATCGTTACCTGGCAGACGGTCAAGATCACTGAGAAGGAGGAGGATGGGCGGCTCGTCAGAGAACGGGAGGAAAAGAAGTATACACGCACGATTCCACTGCCCGAGGGAACAAAAGTAAGTAAACTCCGCTGCTTCGCCCCTATATATTCTGCCGTGCATGAAGTTTCGAAGATTAACCAGTACTTATATAGTTCGAAGAGATCCATGCAACCATGGACAATCGCCGTCTTATCTTGAACTACCCCAACATGCGTACTGTACGGGTTGAGCCTCGGGCTCGAACGCCCCGACACGCTGAACCACGACGTATAGAGCCTACAGTGGTCTCTGATACTGACCTCAAGTTTTCTGAGTATGAGATGCACGACCCCACATTACCATCAGAGCTCAAACCGGCTGAATGGTCACCAAGTGACGTCTCAGAATATTAGATGAGAACTTGCGATGACGCTCTAGGCCTTCTTCATTCCTCTTCTTCATTCCTGTTCATACGCACTGTACTCTTATCAATCGTTGGCTCCTCGATGTACTGCGGCTCACCACACTCATATGTGATACGTCTGTGGACCGGATATTTATTTCCATTCCGAATCGCTATCTTCGTAGGAATTGTGTGTCCCATAGCATCGTGAACATTGCAAGAGCACCGCGTGTTCTCGTTCCGAGCGAATGCCAGAACAACGTGCTCGTCATGGCTCAGTGTTGGAGCGGATGTCCAAATGCGCGGATGCCATCGGAAACCTTATCTGAGAGCTTAGAACAAGCCATTAACTAGTAAGTATGGGCCATGCAGTTCGCGTTCTGTCCACGAGTACTCACATGCAACATGGAAGCAACATGAGTATTACATATCATCCACGCTCCACTCATAACTCGCGGCCGCTGTACGTTTCCTCTCATTTTGCCGCTGGAACAGCTTATTCTCAAAGCCGTTACCACGATCTGTGGTGCAGTTAGCGCGATCGTCGCGATGTTCCTATTCGGTGCATTGTACGCACCTACTCCATCCCACCTATAACCCGGTTTTATACCAAAGCGGTTAGGGGGTGGTGGTGGACCGCTATACTGAGGTTTTCGAGGGCCCTTGGATGATTTTTTCTTTGAGAGGAAATGCGTCAAAGGAGCATCGACTACATGTACCACAGACTGACCGTTAGAAAGGCTGCAGCAGGGTCGTTCCACCGGTCCTGTGCTTTAAGGTCTTCGTTTAGCTCCTTGTCATCCGCGTGGCGAGCAAAGGGTAGGGCCTTGTTCTTCTCAATCTGTAATCTCCGTTTCTCTTCTTCGTCCCGTTGCACGAGACCTTTGCCCCATTCCATTTTCTTTGCTTCCTTCTCTTCTCTTTCCCTCTTTTTTCGTGCAGCCTCCGCGCGAGCGGCTTTGGTATCAATCTTTCGCCCGGATGCATCACGGTAAATTGTTTCCTGCGCTGCTTCTTCCTCTTCTTTCGTCAATTCTTCCCGTTTGAGTTGAGGCTTTGGTAGTGCCTTCCGCAATTGGTCCGACGTTAGCAAACCTCCTTTGAAGGATTGGGCAGACTCCTCCTCCACGACGGTCGGCTGTTCATCAGCAGGTATTGGGGGAGTCTCCTCTCGCTTAACACCTTCCCGCACAGTAGCCCATCCAGCACCTTCCTCCGTCCTCCGCTTCTTGAAACTTCTGTCTTTTGCTACGACAGCAGCTTCCGTAGAATCCATTTCATCCTCCTTCTCCCGCCGTAATCTGTCGTCCCCAAAGCCCGCATCTTCGTCGACAAACATGGATGCGCCGTTGGCTGCACTGGATTCGGCCTTGCGTTTCTTCTTCGTCTTGGGAGCGGCTCGGGAGAGTATGGCTTCCGCTTTCGGCCCCGACATGTATTTTTCAGCAAGATAGGCTTGCATGTTGGGTATTTGTAATGATGATAGAAAGGCAGATAGTGTTACAAACGAGAAATCGAACGGTAGGGTGGTGGGGGCGTTCTCGATGAGCTCAATGGGTCCCGGTTCGGGACCCCGATCACCTCAATTGAGAGTCCAAATATGTTTCCCTGCAATGTTTCAACCTCTGCTGACCGCCCAAGCGAACATTCTCCCTATCTGTCAATGGACTAAGATGTCTCCCGTGTCGGCGAGAAGTAAGACGTTGTCTCTTGAACTAAAAAATTGCACGAAATCAGGCTACCATCACGGCGAGGACAGTCATCGCTTATAGTATCATAGGTTCAGAGGGCGTCATATCAGACAATAGCTCAGTCAATGTACAAAAAAAAGTAGGCGATCACTATGTAGTGAAGGGGGTCGAGAGAGAAAAAGTGTCAGAGCAGGTGAATCGGGGTTCTGGGTGCCGTTGTGACTCGGAGGGCGAACAATGTCGTTGAAATAGAATACGCTCCGCGCGAGACGTCCATCTAGTAAGCGTTCCTGTACAGTAATAACTGTGGTCAGCGTGTATGAAGTGGATGGAGTGTATGAGTTAGATTAGGAGTGTGTCCCGAACATTGTCCAACTATCGATATGCATTGACTGATTTACCTGCCACAGACTTCAAGATGAAGCTACTGCGGGAACGTGGAGATCCGCGTGCAAAGGTGTCTTTTGTGTCGGCTGATGGATACGTTTAATTGGTACTCCCCTCTTGTATAAAGCCATTGTGCTGCTTCATCGCGGTCCGTGCTGTCTCCATAAATGCCGCCAGGAGGGTGGAAAAGGATTTGAAAGGTTTGGCAGATATTGCTACCTGGGATAAGTTGGAGCGACTCCGCGGTCGGGTCGAAGCATTATCCAGAACTCGGTGATCAGGATCAGCGCTGTTTGCAGGGTCCACTGGAGTAAGATCCAGATTGTTGGCAGTGTTAGCTTCAGCGCCGGCCTTCATATTTCCGAGCGGAAGCGCCGAACATCTGGGCTTGCGATGTGGTATTGGGGCACGGGTTGCGCTTGGCGACCATTCCTGTGAGTGCGATGGGGGAGGATGTCTAGAAAAGAGATGGGAATTGGTGAGCTAGCACGTAAGTATTCAATCACCTACGGAAATTTCAAGGAATATGCGGCTTCTGCTTCCCGGAGTGGGACAAGGTCCAAGGGTTTGCGTCCGTCGAGTGGTTTGCGCTTCCGAGGTGCTTTGAGCCGGCAAGCATTACCAAGGCATCGGTTGCGAAAGAGGTTCCGGCCCGACAGAGAAATCCGGAAATCAGTTGACGTCGAGGATGCATTAGGTGCAGCTCTCTGAGGGTCCGACTGAGAGATCGCAACCTCCCTGACGGACTGGCGCAGTTTTGCCTTAGATGGTGGGGTTGTAAACTTGTTGAAAGGCACAAGATCTAAAGGGCGCCGGATGCGAGAATTGTTATTGGTATCCACCAGGCCACCAAGTGGTTCGCCATGAGCCAGTACCGCAGCTCGAGCCAGCGATTCCGTAAATCCCGAAGTATTTTTGCGTTTCTTCGTAGGTCGCTCAGACTGCTCGGTAACCGTCCTAACTTGCAGCTCTCCCGATCCGTGGGTCCATCTGTGCATATATGCGCTCGAATTCGAAAGATTGCTTCCCTCGCTGATTTTTGCGAGGCCGAGTTTTCTTCTCCGATACGTTCGCCGGGGTTTCTCAACCTCGCGACGAAGAAAGCTCTCGACAGTGAGAGAAACGCGAGATGGTGCCGCTTGATGCTGTGTGCATGAGTGCGCCCATTTCGCGGCAAATGGAGAGGCTGAAGGCTGGGAAAGTATCACAACGTCAGGTATCAGGCTCCACGGTCGTGCAACTTCCTCCGATGTGATGTTGACCAACTCGGGAGAAGGAATCAAGTTAAGTGTCCTTGCGTCTTCAACGTCCGCTCGCGGCCTCTTGCGTTTTCTCTTAATCTATGGTTGCACGTTCGACATTCGAAGCCAGGAGGCTGCACACAGGAGCAATGACTTACTGTGAATTCGGATGTCTCATTTGGAATGCCTGCCATTTGACGAGGGAATGCTATTCTTCGAGTAGGGTGAGAAGTGATATTGAGATTGAATTCAGAACCATACCACAGACTTCTTGAGCGCTGATGCAGTTGATGGTGGTTACAGTGATTTATCCGTCGATACCGTCGACAGTGAAGGTTTGTTTGGCAACAGCCTTGAATCCAAACACCGGCAGTACAAACAATGATAATAAAAAAAGTGGCACACCCGGTACCCAAACCTGGCGGCAAGTGCTGGCACTGCAGCGCCGTCACGCTGACACGACACGTATGACCCACTCATTAATAGCAGTACGGACTGACGCAGCAGCGCGCGATACAATTTCGAATGAGAATTGTGCTGAGGTCCAGGTGAGCTCTTCCTTGCGCTTCAAGGACACGGACCCGGGGGAACTATCATAAGCAAAGGTCATGTGCATCTAATCATTTGCTCAAATCTTGTCTTCGCGCCGACGGTTTCCCAGCGAGGCAATCACTGGCCTTCAGACGTTGTCTTGACAGAAGAAGCACCTTTTCGTAACACGGCGTTAATGCCCGCAGTTGGTATGTTCGCACCACAGCCTGGTCGCAATGATTGGAAATCTTCTTTACGCGTCCGTAGGCTAACCCATCCAGATCGTAGGCCAAGCACGGCCTCCAGCCTCAAAAAATGTACTTAAGGACCATGTAAAATTGTTGGAGGAGCATCACAATCCTCATCCAATCCCACCAACATTTCAAAGTCAACACCCGCTTTCAATCTTATAATCAGCATGCAGTTGACCATCCCCGCCATTATTGCCTCCATGGCTGCTCTCGTGAGCGCTGCACCAAAGGCTCGCTTGACCTGCGCAGAAGCCTCCCGCTTTGGTGACCTCACAATCTCCCCTACTACGGTCTCACCCGGCGATGTAAGTTATCTTGGGATCTCTTCTGCCATATATCTTGTCTGACGAGGTTACCAGACCCTCACGGTTAATGCTGACTTCACTTGCGCTATTGATTACTTCGGGATTATTCCCGAGTACATCGACTACTACATCGAAGTTCCTGTAAACAATAGCGGATACGAGCCCAACATCCTCTTAGCTCGTCGCACCCTGCCGAGCGGAACCGCGGATGAATTCACTGTCACGGTACATATGAACAAATGCCCCACCGCAAACATTCCTAATAGTCTTGTTCTTTTAGGTCCCTTACGCGTACTATACCCAGGGCGCTGGCTATGCAGTGGTACTGGATACTACCTATGCCATCAATGGCACCAACGGTACCCCGTACTCCGTTGTTGGTGGTACCGAGACTGGCATCACCATTAACACCACCTCCTAAGCGGTCTGCTGGGAAGAATTCCCTAAGTTAGAGATACCATTCATAGACAGTGCAGGCTGTGGACATTTGACTAGCTACCTTCGTTCTTTTAGTCGCGCTTCTTTCTCTGGGTGTTCATTCTCGGTATCATATGGTCTGAATCGTACTATGAAATGTTTTGTGTGCAACTGAGGGATCAACAAGTCATAGCATCAGCGGGTAATTCCTTCTGCTTCTTTCACCAATTGTCCAGTCCTCAAGCCTTCTCCAGTGCGATCAGCTCAGCCTTCAACTGCTTCAGCTCCGCGACTGCAGCGTCGATGACACCCTTCTCCTCATTCTTTTCCTTCAACGAGCGAACCCGATTACCCCGCCCGAGAACCCTGGCTTCCAGTGCAACGATCTCCGGCGACTTGGGCCCAATTTCCGCAATTTCCGCTTTCGCGCTGGCAGTGGCAGCCTTTTTGGCCTTGCGTTTTGAAACGGGAGCAACTACCTCCTCTTTCTTCGTCCCATCGCTGCCACTGAACTGGGCCTTCCATACATCCTCCATCTTCTCATCAATATTCTTGAACAAGTGATCGGGCTTCCCGATCTGATGACCCGCCAAGATATCCGTCGAGAGAACCTCCGGTACAGTCCGTGCGGGTGCGTTTAACTGCTGTAACAGAGCATCCGACGTTGCGGGCATGAAAGGATACACGAGTGCCGACAAGACGTATATCAAGTTCACCGCGCGCGAAACGACCTGTGCACAGCGCTGGGGGTTCTCGGTCATCAAGGCTTTGTTGAGGCCTGATGCTTGGAGGTATCCGTTACCGCGAGCCGATATGAGCATGGCCGTCTGCAGACCGAGACGGATCTTGACGCTTTCGAGCGCATCGGTGTATTCTTTGAGGAGGTTGTTAACTTCAGTGACGAACTCGCTGTCAAGGGGGTCATTGGGGGATAGTGGTCCTGGTGCATCGCCGCTTTCAGGGATGATGCTATCGTACTGCGATGAGACAAACTTTAGGGCCCGGTTAACGAAGTTTCCGAAGCTATGGGGACATTTAGGCATTAGTCACTGTTGCTTAAGAAGAGAAAGTAGCCCACTCACTTCTTAAGCAAAACGTTATTATTTGCAGCAATCTGATGGGGGAAGTCGTGAGTCAGATAGTCGGGAGAGTGAATGCTCTGACTTACACAGTCCGCCCAAGAGAACATCGCGTCCGCAGTTTCTGGTCGGGTGGCAAGGAGGTAATACCGCCATACTGATGCTGGGATACCAGTCTCCTTCGCGGCAGGACCGAACACCCCACGACCCTTGCTCTTCGAGAACTTTCCACCCTCATAGTTGAGGTACTCTATGAAACGCGCTGTTATCAGCTCCCAAGTTTCAGGCTACCATGGATGACGCTCACCTGTTGTTGAGATATGATGGAGGGTAGTCCAATTTCCACCGTCAGCGAGAAGCATGGCGGGGAAATAGATGGTATGGAAGTAAACATTGTCCTTGCCCATGAACTGGTATAACTTGACATTATCGGGATTGTGCCACCACTGTTTCCACTCAGGGGTATAATTGGCGGTTATACTTGGGTAGCCAATGACTGCGTCAAACTACGAGACGGAAAGATAAGATATGGTGCGATCTCTGACCAGATTGCAAGTACTAACCCATACATCTAAAAGAGCGCGTTAATAGTATTAGTGATGTAAATGTACCATCGCAAGAGAGGCACCTACAAAGGACCTTTCCATCCATCTCCTTATCATCTTCTCTGCCCAGATGCGGGATAGGCACACCCCAGCTAAGATCTCGGGTAACAGGTGTCGGGCGCAAGCCACCCTTCATGCGCGCGTCGACGATTTCCCCGTCCGTGTTAATCGTTGCATTCGGCGACCACCTTCCCTTCTTGTAAGATGCCTTTATCCATTCTTCTAGTATGGGTTGTGCCTTGTCAAGCTTGAAATACATATGAGAGGATGAACGAGCCACGACTTTATGGGTTTTGTCAATTAGGCAGCGGGGTTCGAGAAGATCGATGGCGTCGAGGGTACGGGCACAGCTGTCGCATTGGTCTCCTCGAGCATCCTAGCAGTAATTAGCCCAGAGTCAAGGTGAATCGTCGACTGATGCTCACAGGAAAATTGCAGTGCGGACATATGCCCTCAACGTATCGATCCGCCAAGAACCTGGGCACCCGTGAGCTTAGGAATCAGTATGAAGGTCCCATCACTAACTTTTGGCAACCTTCGCAGTAAGTTTGGTCCTTGACTTGTTTTTCGAGGTAGTCATTCTTTCCGAGATTAAGGTATATTGATTGACAGATTCTGCGATGACAGTTAGTTGAGGCTTCTGATAGGCTTGGTGACCGGTGTATATTACTCAGTATGATGTGGCGTAGAGGTGCGTCCAAAAAGGTCAAATCTGTTTCGTCGCATCAGAGAGAATGCCCAGGCATAGTCGCATACCTTACCCAATGTCAAACCATTCGTACGTCTCTTTGTGTAGTGCGTTGTATTTATCGCAGAGCTCTTTCGGAGTCACACCTTCTTTCAAAGCGGCAGTCTCTGTCGCCGTTCCATACTCATCAGTTCCACATATATAGAGTGTTCGGCGATTCCGAGTCCCTATACTTCAGATGAGGCGCCATTGATTATCCGAGGCAATGGCGACCACGTACTATTATATCTGAAAGATTATGGTGCTAGAATTAACCAACTACCATACGGCGCTACTGTCTCATTAGAGGACTCACCGACTAAATACATCAGCGCTCAGAACGCTTCCGATGATGTTTCCTGTTAAAGATGTTAGTGATCAGTGATCAGACGACCAGGCATGAAGCACGGACCAAGGTGGGGTACATTGTTGCAATAAGGCAAAGCAGATGTGATCAGGATATTCGTTTCTCCATCCTTCGGTAATCTATCCCGAAAACTCAAGGTCAGACGCGTCTGATGAAGTCAAGGAAGTGCTCATACATGGCAGACTGTCCAGGATCAGGGATTACTCGCAAGACTTCTTCTCTAATCTTCTGAGCCATGTTAAGCTTCTGATCACGGTCGAAGGCCCACGGTGGTGTGAAGGCGGTAGTAATGGCGATTTGGAGAGCACAAAGGATCCTGATGATCGATTGAAATCTGTTGAGTCGTTTCACTCCTTGACTCGAGATCTTTACAGCAATCTTGCCGATGACAAATCTTGCTGATGAGACTTTTTCATTTTCCGCGACGGTTACCATAGTGAGACCCCAGATTTCGGTTTCACTTGCTTCATGCTACATCCAAGTTATATTGTCAGAATTTTGGAGACAAGGTCAATCGCTCCTTCCAATCTTCTCCTATGACCGAAGTTAGGTGATGCTCTTCAATGCCCGCAGGAAATCCTGGAACGCCTCATTCAATACACCATGACCATCCGGAGAACCTCAACTACCAAATGACTCCGAGACTCCGACCCAGCACCACCCTCCTACTCAGGTGTTACTTGTCACGGGATATTTGCGCTCGTACTTGTCGACAGACCATAACAGTCTCTGACCCTCGCTCAGGCGATATGCCGCTCTACGGTGTAAAGCTACCCAAGCACAGCGAAATAATCCCTCCGGTGTCTCCCAGTCGAAGGGCGGCTACAGCGTGAAGCAACCAGCATTCAGTGTGTCGTGGTGATACTCGACAATGACTGGCAAAATATTATTGAGAGTAACTTCATTCAACACGTTCGTTGGTCATGAGATGTTTCCCGGAGCTTATCCCTCTCCAACAAAGTACACTCAGACATTTAAGCTAGGCTCGACCGTTCGACGGGCCGCCACTACGCCAGAGGCCCACACGTCTGCATCGATCAACATGCACGCTGTCGATGACAATTTTTACTATTCCCTCCAAGCCCCTTTGACACAAATACGTACTGCTGGCCTTCGTCGGCCGAGCTCCCAGACCCCAAAGCTTCGACGTACGACGCCGTCCTGATGCTTCGCTTCTTCTCGTCGGATCTTTTTTCACTCGAAGCCTTGAACTCCTGAGTTAGTATCCGAGTCACCCTCCGATGGAGCATAAGTACCACCACTACGTATGTACGCGTGAAGTTTATTGCAGCTGGCACGTGCCGATGTCTACTAGTGCCTCGCGGGATCGGGCAGACCTCCCGACGAGTCAGACGCATCTGGAAATGGTTTCGTGTGTCTCTTGGCAGATCTACCGTTGGTTTGTTCGTAGCCTTACCTGGTGTCTTTCTATGCACGAGGACAGCCGCGAAGACCAGTCTGAAACCACGTTTCGTACTTATCTGTCCTATCAAATGTCTAGGACAAAGATAAGTTTGGCTATCAGAACTCAGGTGGTCTAAAATAAGGTATCCTCAGCCTCAAGCTTTGCGGTGCATGTGGCCTATGATGTGCGAGGCCTTGACGTGTGGTTAGTAATTCGTAAGTAGTGGGTCGTGTGTGCGGCGTGTTCCCACTTATAAAGTCGCGTAGGAATCGTGAAGTCTACCTTGCCATGCCTTTATAACCCCGCGTTTTCATAATTATCAAAGTTTCTTGCAAGTGACGGTCAACAATGCCGCTGGACAGAATCATCACGGACCCCATTATATCGACAGAGAACACTGCGTTCTCTCCTTCACACTCCCGACCACCCGTAGAACATCTCCCGATACCTGCACCAGAGACTGCATCACCCACGGAACGGGACCCTCTGGTAGGAGCTCCGAAAGCAAAGAAACCCTTCTATCGCGCCCGACCGCTATGGTGCGTGTAGGTATCTCGTCTGAAACTAACATGAGCTGATCGGTGTTGAAGGCTGGTCCCTTTCGCCTTGACTGCGTCTATTACCGTGAGTTCAGCAATGCTTTGAAACACACAGCTTCAAGAGCTCATGATCGTGTTCGCAGCGTGGGATGACGTTGGCGCCTCGGGTAGAGGTGTTCACCGAGCTCTCTTGCCTTGAGCGAATGCACGATGACTACAACCATACTACCGTCGCCTCTAACGCACTGGGCTTCCATACCTCAGTCCACCATTCACTTGATCCAGCTGGTCCGAGCTTCAATCCTATATACCTCTCACTACCACCACAGTCGTTAAAGGAATCTGAAGGTGATGGCGAAACCGAAGGCGACGATCCGCGTGTTATTCCTGGGAAGAGATGCGTTTCAGATCCTGCTGTACAGGCCAGAGCCGCCCGTCTCCAGAGCATCATGACGACCACCATGGGTGCTCTCTCCGCCCTAACCACTGGCTGGTGGGGTCAATTCGGGGAGCGCTATGGTCGCACTCGCGTCCTCGCTCTATCCACGCTTGGCATGTTCTTAACGTATGTAGTTGCACATCTCCGTGATGGCAGGGTGGTTGGGCTGACTGTGCATCTGACTAATAGCGACCTCACATTCATCCTTGTTTCCACACCTCACAGCCCTCTCGCTGTTCATTCCCACAAGCTCCTGATCATCGCCCCAATCATTGAAGGTTCACTAGGGGGGTGGTCGTCGCTCACAGGAGCTAACTCTGCCTACATTGCTGATTGCACCTCCCCTGGTTCTCGTTCGACAATATTTGCGCGTTTCACTGGCGTTTTGTTTGTTGGCTTGGCTGTTGGTCCGATAATAGGTGCATGGCTGATAAGGAACCCGCTGCCGTTCCTGAAAGTCGGCACGAGTACGTCGTTGGCACACTTGCCCGTTCTGTCACACTAACATTTGGTTCAGTCGATCACCCAATGCAAAGCGTCAACTCAGTATTCTGGGTTGCCATCGCATGCTCCCTGATAAATCTTATCCTTGTCCTCTTTATATTCCCAGAGTCTCTTCCTGCTGCTCGTCGCGCTGCAAACAGAAAGGGCAAGAATCGCGCAGTTGAGGGCTGTGAATCGGGGAGTAGTGGTAAGTTTTACTGATTATTTCAAGGAGCTCAAATCTGATCATAACGCAGATAAAGAAGGCGACTGGGCAGTCGTTCGCATCGTCAGAAGCTTCTTTGACCCCTTGGCCATGTTCTTGCCTTCCAGTGTTCCAATCGCTCGCGGTGTCGGAGGAGAAGCACCCGGCCAATCGCGTACGCGCAAGGACTGGAGCCTGACGTTCCTCGCCCTTGCACTCTTCTTCCACATGCTCGCTTCGGGTCTTTTCCAGATCAAGTATCTCTATGCCGAACATATCTATGACTGGACTGCAGAACAGCTGAGTTACTACATATCCTTCATGGGTGCTGCTCGAGCTTCCCATCTTCTTTTCCTCTTGCCATGTGAGTCACTAGACTACTCCATTGTTGTTCGGTATTAATCCTAGCCACAGTCATCCTATCCACTTTTAAGCCCGTTCGCGCTGCGGTGTCCTCAGCAGTCTCTGGCCCAGCTAACCCCAATGCTCCCAAGGCTAAGCCCAAGCCATCGAAATCGCATCTCTTCTCCGAAATTCGTTTTGACCTCCTTGTCGTACGATGTTCCATGCTGCTTGACTTCTGCTCGCATGCAGCTGTCGTCTTGGCCCCACTCCCAGCTAACAATGCTTCCTCTGCATGGTGGTCACAAGTCATGTTTGTTGGAGCTACCTCTTTGGCGTGTGCTGGTGCTGGTGTGATGCCTGCTCTTCAGAGCTTAGCTCTGTGCACCCTTCAAGGACGTACACTAGCAGAGAAAGAGGAGGCTGCGCGTTTGCGGAGCGCTTCAGATATTGCACCTGTGGAGCAAGATGCGGAACCTGAGCCCGGGAAGTTATTCGGTGCGCTTGCTGTCCTCCAAGCTACCGGGCAGACGATTATCGGGGTGTGTTCTCATTCACTTACTTGATGGGTTCTTCATTATCTGATCAACTCGTGTTTAGCCCATGGTATTTGGGGTGATATATAGCAACACTGTCGCTTCGTTTCCCAAGGCTATTTTCGCAGCTGCCGGCGGACTCGTTCTACTCTCTATCACCCTTACTCTGTTCGTCAGACCAGACGTCAGTCTCTCTGTCCTCCGGAAGAGTGGGAAAGTCGCCAAGACAAAACCGTGCACCTCTCCCACGTCAAGCAAGTCCAGGCGCAGACGGGAAGAGGAAAACAGAGGCCGCTCGCGCGTTAGCAAGGATCTTCGAGGTGGAGCAGCTCCTGCTGATTACGGGGCGATGAGATATGATGCGAGTGTCTCCAGGTTGAGGTCGGAAGCTGGAAGCTCAGTACATGCAGGTACCTCGAGCTCGAGCTCATGAAGGATGTGCTTGGTGGGTGATATAGCAGCGGTGATATAGAGCATGGATGGTATTCATATCAGTATTTACTAATTCGCTATCTGTATTGTTAGAGGGGAATAGGCTATAACAACTTTATTGGTCGGAGGTGATGGTCAAATTGGAACATGCAGCGTTCGTCCAGAGAACGCAGGGTACTCATTGAATGCACAAGATAAACAGTATAACATGCATCGTACCACCGAAGGCATGACGACAAGTACTACTGTCCGACTCTACAGCTCACATAATCTTTACACCTTGACCGTGACTTCATCGTGAACTTGATCCACCATACCCCGTACTGGTCCTAAGGGAGCCGAGATTTGAAGGACCCTCTCCTCTATCCCTGTCACCATAAGAACTAGCCGTCCTACGTCTCGTGTTCGAATAAGGCGCAGGCCGTTCGCGCTCCCAATCATACTGCCTAGGCTGCGACTGACTGCGATTCAGCATATGTGCCCCGAAGGCACCCAGGGCAGCACCTGTGAAGAAACCGGGGCGCCACTGTCCGTCTGAAGAAGACGGGTCTTTTGTATACGGCGGAGGAGGGTTTTGGAAGCCGCCAGGGAAGTATCCTGATCCAGGTCTACTATCACCACCTGGGCCAGGGTAAGTGGGTGGCGTGATGCGTTGCGTGTTGCCCGTGGGCGGATAGTTACGGCGCAGGCAAGAGTAGAGTATGCTGTAGGCTATTATAGCCAGAACGGCTAGCCAGACAACCATGAATACGATCCCAGATGCATCCAAGTCTGATATTTTGTGATCAGCAGAGCACACGAAACGCTAAGACAAGGCATACTGCGGAAAAAATTGAGGGGACTGTATGATGACCAGCCTGGAGATTCTTTCCAAAGGGAGTTAGGAAGCTGTACCAGGTTGTACTCGAGAGAACAAGACCCTGTTCGAATGTCCGATCATTCAATAAACTGATTTTGTATGTGGGACAGTCTAGGGCGCACCTTTCATGACATACGGGTCCCCTGGACCACTCCAACCTTCGCAAGAAACCTCTACCTTGCCAAAACGCAAGGAAGCAGGCAAGTCGGCTTCGCACTGTTGTAATCTCAGCTCACGAGCATCCTTGTCATGTGCAGAGATCGCCTACCTTCCAGTCTACGTCAACCCCCGTTCCTCCAATGTTCTTACAGCGCACAACCTCTGGTTGGTACAAGGCGCAGGCTTTGCCAAGACAGACCAACTGGGCAATCGGACTAGCCCTCCTTGCCGCTGTTAGCGAATTCTTGTAAAATGTAAGAGCTGGAATGCTCTCGAGGGCTATTCGAGACATATTGTACAAGCAAAGTCCCTATGGACAGACCAAGGGGAACAAAAGAGCCAGGTGGCGGGAGGTGAGCGAGCTAGTGGTGGAATACATTCTCGAAGCCAAAATGATGCTGTTATTCGGGCGTCTGCCATGTGCGACGTGGGAGCCTGGGAGGACACCCTGCAACGTGTTCTAACGTGTCCCCCTTGCGCCTGTCCGCTGCTCAACCAAAAATACGACGCGAAAGATAAGGATGCTATGTTCAAGTTATGCTTGTAATTACTGGGATTCGATGCCGTCTAGAATAGCTATGAATTTCCTCGTCATGCAGAACATCCCGGGCATATTCCTCCACTGCAACCCCAGCAGCTGAAAACACCAACTCCACACGTTCGAAGAACGAGCGAAACAACACTAACCACCCCCTCTCCAAGCACAAAGCCGCTAGCGATGACGATGAGCCGGATATCTGCTCCGCCAGACTTGGCCATGCGTCGGTGATACCAGTACTCTATCAGCCCACCGACCAGACGCGCAAGCGAGAACGACGGTGTATTCAAGAAGCCGATGGCAAATGCAACTCCAGATGGAATCCATTTAGCGTAAGGGTGCCCACGCTGAACGGCCATGACTTTAGTGCCTGCAACGACCGCGAACAACAGGGCGAAGAGGAGCATGAAGGCACTGCTGTTCTCTGGAAGCTGCCCATTACCTGTAATACTCCATGTATCAACAAGACAAGGTGGTGAGAAGCCTCATTGGTACTTACGCAACAGACGTGCAAGGCTCAGCCAGACATAAGCAGTAGGCGCGGGGAAAGAAGGACCGGGTATTGTGTAGGCTCTTTGATAGAGGGTATAGGCAGTTGTAGACACGATGATTGACAATGATGAGCCGATGAGCTGGCCATAGAACTGGGCTCTTGGCGAGGCGTGAATCAGATGTCCGGTCTTAAGGTCTTGCATCAGATCCCCCGCCCTGCAAAGAGGAAACGTAAGGTTCAATAACTAAAAATTCGGAGATGAGATGCGTACTGTTGAGCGCCTGCCTCAGCGACTCCGCCTGCAATGATGTTCGCAACAACATTTCCAGGTTGTATCCAAGCAAAAAGGAGCTGTGAGATCTTCCCGAGCCCGCTCACGGGATTCAGGTCAGTTTCACCCAGTGCACGAACGCTTGCCTCGAAGTCAGTGCTGAGCCCACAGATGAAAAAGAAGTGCATACCCCAGTATGCTCAATAATCCTCCCATACCGAACCCAATAAGTGTCGCCCATGGCTTGATGCCCTCGTCCCCAAATACCACCCAAACCAGCAGGGTTCCCACCAAGATACTCCCCACAAGGCCATTCACGACCC
Organism: Hydnomerulius pinastri MD-312; assembly: GCA_000827185.1. Classification (NCBI taxonomy): domain Eukaryota; kingdom Fungi; phylum Basidiomycota; class Agaricomycetes; order Boletales; genus Leucogyrophana; species Leucogyrophana pinastri. The sequence continues at coordinate 661,066 of KN839840.1, forward strand.
ATCGGCCTGGCACAAGCCTATCGGGCGTCTCGACCTCGTGATCTTCCTCCTCTTGTACCTCGTCTCCAAGCTTCGGTGCTCGATATGATGACACCAGTTTGACAACATACGACTGGGCGACCGGGAGGAGTGAAACGAGCGAGTCTGCACACATGATCGCAAGTGAAACCCAAAGGATCCAACCCCGAGCACCGGTGGACATGTCCCCTACTGGTCCAGGTGCCCAACCTGAGTGCTTTGAGAGAGGTGAAAGAATGCCCCAGCCAACAAGCATTCCCTGAGCAGACGCGTAAGATTACTTTGTGAGAGATTGCAGGGATAAAAGTTACCAAATTCATGCTCAATGTCGTCGGAAAGCCCATGATGATTCCTGGGAGAGAGTTATGACTCGTCACCCTTCATTGTGAAGGTGCATACCTTGCCCCACATAGGACAAACTAGGAGTGAATGACCACAACCATTCACGCGCGAGATATCTTCCAAACAATGGAACAGAGAAAATAACCGGAAAGAAATATGCGGCAAGCTAGAAGTTGATAAGCAACTCTTCCGGATCAGATAGTTTCAGGACTAACTGTCATCGCACCAGAAGCTAAAAAGCTATATATGAGGTCCATCCAGCCTTCTTGCTGGACAACCTCACGTTCGTCGTGCTCTTCTGGTTCATCCGCGTTGTGGTGGTCCACTGTCTCCACTTCATCCGCGAATGGGTCGGTAGCATCTTCTGCATCGAGCGCTCTGTAACCCGACCGACGACGTATAGAAGTGTCAGGGGGCGGTAATTGATGGAGGACGGAGATCAGTTGCGCGGTAGCTGTTCCAGAGGGAAACGCAAGCTGCTCCTCAATAATCTGGGCACCTTGTTAGTTACAATTAGAGTGCAATAATGGTATACATTACCACTTGTTTCCTGATGGGAGGTGACAGGAAGACACCAAAGAATGCTATTGAACAAGACCATCCCACCGCTGCTATCCAGGATAGGTGAATCGGTGGGCTACCATCCTTCTCTTCCTCAAGCAGCCCGAGAGCTGGAAGAATTCCTACGAATCCTGCTGCCAGAGGCATCTGTCCATAGATGTGAGGAGGAGCTCCCTTATTCAAAAGAACTTCAGAAGTACCGTCCCAGTGGCAACTGCAGTAGTTTGAACGACAATGATCTCTTGAGGAGACAGTGGTGTTGGGAGCATCTTCGACAGCAAGAACCCAATGAGCGCTGATTGCAGAGACATCCTAGTGCGTCGCATAAGGTTCAACAAGCGAAGATCTTTGGGAACTAGAGCTTACATGCTTATCCATCCTGTCTGTAGGCCGAAGTATAAGTTGGTGAAACAAAGCAAACAGCCTATAAGTAATCCAATAGCCACTGCAGGCAACTATAGAAAGGGGTCATGCTCTACTGCAGACACTTCAAGTTGGTCTAAGCTCACCGTAAACTCTGGCTGGCTAGAGTTTCCATTGTCCGAAGGTCCTATACCAGCAAGGCGCGACCTTGAGAGCTCAAACGATCAGTTCATCGGGCCAACAGCCTCAAGCATGGGGATCTTCTCACCTGATCCAATTCCTGAGACCCATGGCAAGGAATACTCCTTTTCGGTCCTAGAAACTTCAGAATGCTGTTTGGTACCGAGTGTGAAATGGATCGAGCTTGCGAGCTACAGGTTGACAAATACGAGACGGTGAGAAGGCTTCAATAGACGCTGTTAGTCTGCAGTTTCCCTCGATTTGGGGATTTAGCCCCTATGAGCGTCCTCCCCACAAACTTGCAATATTCTCTAGGACAGTGCCGACATTGTGCTAATAAGAGTTCACGTTGGGCCCTGGATAATACTGGTACCCGGGCCGTATGTCAGGAAAATTATAAAAATACCGACACCCCGAGTTCCACCGCCGTCTCCTTCAATTTCCAGCCTCAACAAGTTCCAAGTATGTCTCGTGCCACCCGATCACTGTGGCATCATCAGCTACCCATGCAGCATGGAAAAGAGGGCGACCCAACCCACGCTGGATCGGAAGAAGATCAACTCCTTCAGACAAGGCTACAAGACGGAGTCCCGTGGCCAGTCGCTAGGTGAATCTCCATACAAGCAATTCTGAGCATCTCCAATTAGGGGGCACAAATATCGCGGAACTTGGAACATAGGTGGTATGACAGATGCTTAAGAGTGAACAAGTTGAGTGTCTTCCATCGGTGTACGAAGTGAATGGCGGCAGCTGCGAGGGGATGGCACCCTTCAAGCTGCTCCGGAAGCCGTACTTCTTCGTCGAAGAACACGCCGAACAAGAGATTCAAAGGGAGGGATTGACTTCACTCGAGATAAATGACCAGCAACTCTTCTTTATGTTTCGCGTATCAGCGGATGTTAACCCAAAGTAATGGCCAGCGAAAGCAGACATGGGTGAACCACATTTCATATTGAGGGCGGTTGAGGCACAGGACTGCTATTTGCTGAGACATGGCTCGCAATAGCTCATTCGGGAGACCATTGATCACTGAGCCTTTGTTGACTGCGATTGGGATGGCTCTATGAAAGGCAAGAGTCCGCCGTGCCCGGGAGGTGAGAGAGTGCGGGATCCAACGGTGCTCGTTCTTCCAGCCCCGCAGCGAAAAGTACATTCAAAGACCCCTCCAAGCACGTGAATTGCTCGCTTCGAGCAGCTCTTTCGTGGGCGGAGGTCATAGTCATGCCACTAAATTCTGCTGGAAGATTAGATTGGTACTCTCGGTGACCGTAAGGTTTGCGAACACCTACATAATTGGAGGTTTAGAGCTAGCAAACTCTGTAGTGCAGGGAAGGTTTTAGCCACTATCGAGTACAGGAATTTGCCACGCGGAGGCTCCAACGCGATATCGCGTGAAATTGTGACATAGGATGTCCTAGAGATCTGAATTTGAGAAGCACAGTTTCAGTTTCATCCACATGTTTTAACGACCCTGTTTGACGCTCAATAGACCCCCGTCGAGTCACCAAGGTTGATCTGGGTCGAAAAGGGCTATGGCGGACACATAACAGCAATTTAAGAACATCATGATCTAATACCTACCTACCGCAATACCAATCTAGGGTACTCACAACACAACCACCCCTCGCCCTACTAGAGCATACCCGAGTGAGCCAAAGCAGGTCGATGATGAAGACATCGGTGCCACACGAAGTGGAGGAACAACGACACGTGCTGCTTACTAATCTACGCCGATATTGCCGTGTCAATCCAACACGGGTCCCCTTGTCCCTGCCATCGACGACGACAGACAAGTTGAGCGCATCGTCGACGATAACGGCGACATACTCGAGCTCACTACTGGCTCTATCCCCGCAACTCTCGTTCGGGCTTGAATCCATCGCTCTCCCTCCCAGGCCGTGTGTCTGATTTCATCCTGTCCTTTGCGCCGCTCGTCGCCATGGATGGCGAGGATGCTTCATATCATCAAGATAACGCAGTTGCAGGTCCTTCTACGATCTTCCAGAGTGCTCCAGTCGTGTTTCTACCTCCTGCTAGCGGTATGTGGACTTTGAACTCGTCATTAGTTCAAAAGGCCTATTGATTTTGATCCAAAGCATACTCCCAACCTCAAACTTTTCTTGCAAGCACGCAAGACCTTCTTTCCCGCTTTCAGTTACGTGCCGCATACGACACACATGTCCGTATCCCTCTCGCTCAGTCATCTGCATCCGCCCCATCCCCCGTAGCCCCGAATAACGTCCCACATGACCCACCGCCAGACGGAGATGATAAGAAAAAGAAGAATTCTTACCGGCACCTTATCAAAAGCGTTCCGGGAAAGCACTCATTGAAGAAAGACGACTACCTGACGATGATGATGCAAGTGCCTCCGAAGCAGCGTATACCGATTGTGGAATTTGATGCAAGAACACAAAGGGAGGCTTTTTCCGTCAGCGCTGAGGGGCTTAAAAACGTTCTTAAATCCTTCTCTCCTGAAAGCAATATTTTCTGATGGACTATGTACAGTGGAACGCAGGTGCTCTTATATTGGAATCTGCTCAAGCCAGAGAAAACCGAAAAAAGCGGGTCAGTATCGTTCCTTCCAAACATTTGGTTCTGCGCGCATGTCTTCTCAATACCCTCGACGTTTACAGAAAGAACTGAAAAAACTCGCACGCGCCCAAGGACTAACGCCGGGACCGCTACCCGGTACACCCGGCGCATTCCCGCAATCACAGCCTGCTCCACCAAATTCGACGATTCCATTTACTCAACAGCCGCCTGCTGCATCACAAACACCAGTTTCTCAGTCGAAGCCACGCCTTCCAGCTGTGACAATACCCCCTCCCGGATCCGCAAATCGGTCTGGCACAACACCAACACCAACAAGCGCTACGCCACGGTCTGCTGTACCATCAAGTGCGGCACCCCCACGAACAACTACACCCATGCCTGGTGCTCTGAGAGGAAAGAAGCGAGAACTCGAGGATGGGGTGGTGCAACCACCGACACCAACCGCAAACCCCGCAGGTGTCAACACGACCACTGGTGTTGTTGGTGCTCGCGCAGGGGTTGGCAACGCGAGGCCACGTCCCGTTAAGAAACAGCGAATGGTAGGTTGTTTTACTGAGTTCCGTTTCCCATGCATAAAGCGTTCGTGTTGAACGGATGTTTCTTCGCAGGACATGCAGGGACAATCTAGAGAGATGCCCATGCAGCAACCCACACCACAAGGTTCATAGCGTAACTGGGGCGGAGTTTCCCCGGCAAACCCTTTTATATTAGGACCACATCTGCGACTTCGGGTTGAGCGATCAGCTAAGTGCAGATTACGACGCGTTGCCCGTCATGCAATACTCGATGCAACAGAAGTTTTGGCTCCTGAAACGGTCTCATCTTCCCTGGCTTAGGTCTGTTTGTCCAACGGTCGATTTGCAGGATCCAACCCCCATCCTGCGCTACATCTCTCCTCAGCGATACCCGCCATGATGATGCTCTGCTATGAAATCCGTAGTTGATATCGCGTGTACTGTACGCTTGCATGTTGTACGGGAACTGTTTAGTACCCTCTTACACGTCCCTCATTCGTCAACAGCCATCATTTGTATTGCACTCCTTTTGCCTTATAGCGGCATGTTCACCGCTCCGCATCGATCCTAACTCCACCCCTGACACCTTGGTTTATCCTCCCGCCTATCCTTCCCACCCCATTGCTTGATACTACCCTCGCACTTGCTTTCGAACTCACAGTCACACCACTGAACTGCACTCCCGACCATGCATTTACACATACTACCTTCCCTAATAACACATCTTTGCATGCACTACGTAGGTTCAGGCCTGATCTTCTGTCCCACCCCCGGACCTCTAGTGAATGACTTGAATATTAAATTGGAGTATATACGTATCCGGCCGCTTTCTACGTGTTCAAGTTGTGCTCCTGGCTCGAACCTTTTGTATAGCTGTAACGAACCATCTCATTTCAACATGGGGATCAGACATAGCGACTATCCAGCCCTTCCCTCGCAAGTCGAATGATCATGAGATGAAAATCCTCGGCAACGAACAGCAACGCACCCGACAAACTGTACAAGAGCCTCCACAGCATTGCTCGGTACGAGCGCATCTCGAACAAGTACATCTACATAGTATACTGCTGCCCTATTGGCTTGGAACCCACTTATCCCAGAATCCTCTTGTCCCGTTGGTCTCTGTCGCCCATTCTTCGATGCCAAGCAGGCGCGTAACGAGGTTATACAGCTCGACATTCGCGAACGGCGGCAGCATATATTCGTCCATCTCGTTATCAGCCGCGAGCACCTGCTTCTTGATAGTCTCAGCGAATGGTCCCTGCGCGATAAATACTGCACGCATCATGGGTTCATCGTTATCGTATCCATGATTCTGTGCAGAACAGGACATTTGAATTGAGAGCGTGATCAAAGCCGGTGTGACTTACTCCGATTGACATCAGCGTTCCGTTTTCGATTCGATCCGTGAGTGCGTAGCCTACCCGCGGGACGACCCAGATCGGTGCTAGGCGTGGACTGGAGGAGTAGTGATATCGCTCTGGCATAGCCGATGTGCCGACTTCCTCGGCGTTTTGTAGGTTCGGGGTAGTATGGGAATAGGTATCTGAGGAATACACGTCGAATTTGCCCGATTGAGATGCGAGGATGAGGGTTGAAAGAGCGGTGGTGGTGTTTACCCCAGCTTTGAACCAGAGGCCCATGGACGGCCAACCTATGTCAAGCAATAAACAGAGCAGGAACGTCAAGAAAAATCACCACGAATACAAGCGAGTAAAATGGACCATCAACGTGTTCAACCCCAGCACAGGCAGGCCAGCCTTGCTCCGCAGCATCCTGTTCACTGCACAAGATATCGTCCATATACACCATCTCCCATGAGCTAGTATCCGCCATCCCGTGGTCGCTTACGAAGAGCACGTCCACGATGTGCGATAAATTTCGCTCCTGGTGAAGGCTCTGCACGAGCGCACTAGCAAACGTAGAAACGACAGATAGCGTTTTCTAGGGTATTCGTTGAACATTGAGCGTGATCTTGGTATAGAAAGATGCTTACATTGACAAGGTCAGACTCGGGTCCGGCCGCATGGCCCGCCTGGTCGAGCGACGGTTCATATGCTGCCCACACGCGGAAACCAGTTGATATCAGCACAAAAGACTGCGTAAGGTGCATCAGTTTTTACCTACCCACAATTAACCGCGGCCGCTCCTCCAACGGAAGATCTACCCATTCAAGGATCTGGGAAATTTTCTCTTCAGGAGGATAATTAAACTGGATAGACAAGGCGAGTTGCAACAAAAGTACCGGGGGGCAAACGAAATATTTAGAGTGTATCATTTAGAAATTGTTTGATACATGCTGACCCTGAATGGTATGTGATACGCCGGGGCGACACCAGTAGTGGTCGTTTGTGGACCTGGCCTGAGATTGAGTTGCAGATGGTGCACGTGCACGTGGATATAAACCAGAATCGTAGCATGATCCAAATGGGTAGGTCGCGAACGGTGGAAAACCATGGCATGTGGCATGATACATACTAGTGAGCGATAAGTGCGATATGGGAAGGTAAAGAAAGCCTACCACATTATATTAGCAGAGCGCAGTCCCGCACGCATAACGGTTTCCCATATCTGTTCGCGCCAGAAACACATATAAATAGGGTGCCTCACAAAGAAGAAAAAGGTGTTCGGTGTGGAGGATGATTGGAAATGAGCCACCTACAGGTTCGCCCAGCCACCAACGCGCTTCACCAGTTCCGGGTCGATTATAAGTGAAGATGGAGTCGGAGTGGGGATCGTAAAAATCCTGTAGGCGAGTAATTAGTCGACTGGGATATACCACTGGATATAAAGAAGGGGTGTGTGCTTGTGTTAGAAGTAAATGGTGGAAGTGAATGATGGCGAGTCGAAACGCGCATGAAGAAGAAATACGAACATTGGCAATTATACCGTGAGATTCAGCGTATAGGCCTGTTCTGTGTTGGGTGGGTTCGTTTTCGAATGGCATAGCAGAGGAATGGCGAGTGGATTGGGCCATCGATGACGAGTCGGTGAACGGGGAAACCAGTAGGGGAGGGAGAAATGTCAATGGAAAGGCGAGAGACGGCAGAGATAGAAAAAACACCGTACAATAACGTCCAGTGGTTACTGTCAGTGACGATGAGCACGAGTGGCCGGTACTTTTGACAGCATGACTTACGGGAAAGTCAGGGTCTGCAGAAGTCCGGACGGTCAGTGCTATATATTTGAAAGCAGGATTATCGTATTGTTTGGGAGGCAGAGAAATTTATTCTGTCCATTGAATGGCCATAAGCCCTTGATGTCCTAGGACTTCAAAGCGCAGACAATCAAACAAGTAGATACAGACGAGTGCATACTAACTTGTAGCCCAGTTGTGCTTAAACACAGGGAGAGCACAGCTTTCAAACTATTCCGGATGGAAAGCATAACCTACCGGGAAAATTGGTTTCATATATTCTGCACGGATACTCTTTCTGCTGATGTCGGTGAGGTGCGGCGTAAGCCCCCTGCTGAGGTAGTCCGATCTAAAAGGCATGTTCTCAATTGCTGGCAGTAATATTTCGCACATCCCAGTGCTTACCTTAGTCCATCGATGGAGACAAGTATAACGGTCCGACCGAAGTCATGCGTGCCATTTGAGATAAGCATGTCTCGGAGAACAGGCTCCTGGGACGAGTAATTGTAGGACGGTGATGTTGCCAATCCGTTGGCAAGGGAAAAGGCTAGGAGAGCTGAGAACATGGCCGTAGGGACGAGGAGAATGCGCGTCCAGAAACTGTGTGCGTGTTGCGGTGGACGTGAGGTAGAAGATGCACAAGACCTTGAGGAAGCCACAGATGACATCTCCCCAACCCGCCCCAGATCCCCTCCTCCATGGCCTCCCCGTGACACGTTGGGCATAACAATTTCCGATTGCATGGCCATTTTGAAGCTTGGGAAGGTTCACTTGAACGTCCGAGTCAGCACAATTCGTGTCGGACAATCTGAACGGTGAGTTGTGCTGCCCAAGTATACATATGAATCTGGGGCTACAGCTTGATGTGTATTAGACTAATTCGTGCTTTCTGTGCTGTACGAGCGGAACAACGGCGTGGGAGCTAGGTACCAGGAGGCGCTTGAACTTGAATCATTTTGATATCGTACATTCATTGACGTCGTATGAGACTTGCAAAGCCTTTCAAGATACTCTCACATTTCTCCTCCTTTATCATAGACCTCAAGCCAAAATTCTTTCAGTAATTTGCAACAACCTCATCAGTTGCTTCAACAAGTTTCTTCTCAATCCCAGGCTCGCGCGATGAGTGTCCTGCGTCGGGAATGATGTGAAGTTTGAAATATACCGGAGATGATGCTGAAGGATTGGCCTCCCATGTGGTCTTGAGAGCCCACGCCGTTGTTGCCTGTCATAAACAGTAAGAACCGAGAAGAGGGAGAGTCGAAGAAGGGCGGCAGCGAAGGCATACCGGACAGACGGCATCGTATCTTCCCTGCACCACGATAGTGGGAATGTGGCGGCTACATCATGATCCAGGTCATAAGTGAAGATCTCAGTGAAAGTTTGCGGCAAAATAAAGCCTACATCTTGGCGATACTCTGTTCTTCTAAGAGCTGGCCGTCGCGCATGAACCCCTTTAAAACATAGCCGATCAGCGCACGCGTTATGGCACGAAAGGGATATTAGTTGAACATGCCTCGTTCACGAAGTAGTGGTTCTCAATGCGCGCAAAAGCACTGCAAGAGAGAGCATTGAGTACAGTACTCATACAGAATGGAAGAGGGCACATACAGCGCGAAAGCGTCTTCCTCTGCGTGGTTGAGGAGGTCATCGCTGACGTATAGCTTAGAAGTGGCCATCCTGTTGCGACTGTCAAACCAACCAGCCACACCAAATCTAGAAAAGGTGATGTGACAGATACTCACTCCCACCTCGACCATGCCTTCGCGGCTTGTAATCTAATCTTCTCCTCCGGTGAGTTGAGGAGTGTGGAGTAGGCTGCCACCATGTCACTCCGTTTGGAGGGGTCCACGGGTGCGAGGTAGCGAGTCCTGAACAGGGATATATGCATGTTTGGATAGCAAAGGTATGAATTAGTTAAGATTAAACACGTATGGACGATGTAGGATAGTGCACGGACCACTCCTCGGGGAACAGATGGGAGGCACCATTTTGGTAGAAAAATTGCAGCTCGCTGGTGAGATGAACCATAGTTTATGCACGCGATGAAGGACGACAAAAAGGTTAGCTGGGATCCACCATCAGATACACGGTAACGCGAAACGACAGACCTCTTGCGAAGTGTGAAAATACCCCTGAGTGTGCGTTGCAGTGAGTGACTATGGATAAATGAATCCACAGAAGGAATATTTACCGTAGAACGAGACTCCTCACGCGCGTCGGGTGGGTCTAGGCTCAAACCACTGATCAGCGCACCTTAGCGCGTATGTCGACATGGCTGGCTTACCTGGGCATACACAAGAGCAAGCGTCGATCCCTATCCTCACACACCATCAACCCTACCTCAATTTAGCAAGTAGACGGAGAGCATACCCAACTGCCACCAAATACATGCCACTTCTCAATCCCAAGCTTCTTGCGAAGAAGCTCGATGTCGGCGACGAGATCCCAAGTGGTATTATACTCAGTAGAGGCGTTGCTGTAGGCGTAGGTCAATGAAATTAGCCTCGAGCCAATCTTGGTTCATTGGAAGGCTTACGGCGTTGACTTGCCAGCACCACGTTGATCGAAGAGTACAATCTATGAAGCAGGTTATCCAGTTTATCAACCAAGTAGATTTCATTAACAGAGCAGGGACGGACCTTGTACTTCTCGGGATTGAAGAATTGCCTGTCCTTCGGGTCCGTTCCACCACCCGGGCCACCGTGCAAGAACACAACTGTCGGATGGGACAATAGCTATGATGAACGCGAGGCAACTGAGAGCGTTTTAACGCACCAGGGGCACCGTCTTTGTTTCCGCTCACTTCATAGCTGATGACCGCACACCATGAGCATAGCAGTAGCCTAAAGATCGGAATAAAAGGCGGGACGAACTATAGAGTGTGAATGAACGTCGGCGACGCCTGCACCTCAAGCGTTCCTTTCTCATATGGCTCGATCGGTGGGTACATCGTGGCCTTGTGTGTCGGTTGTCCTTTAGATTCTCGGCTGGTCGTGCTGAAGTTCAGACGTCGAGAGGGGGGAGCAATCGCGGATATCGATGGATTCTTATATGAAACTGAGAGCCGCAAACGCGTCCGCGTGGATAGCCAGAATCCGGACGATAACCGCTGGAAGCACCTGATCACTAACATCCCTCTACACGAACTAAGCATACCAAGTCCTTTGACTCGAACTTGTCGGTTCACAGTTTAACGGTGGGGAAATTTCGAAACGACCCTGGTAGTGATATTACGCAGCACGACCATGTTGAACGATTCGTCGTCGCCATACGGTACATACATACATGTTACGAGCGGATTAAGTGTCAACTTCCCATCTCGATCTAAGTACTGGCATCACATTATTGTGGAGAGCAAAGCACAAGAGACGGGTTTCCGCGATGAAAATTGGATCGGACAGCTGCGATCGACCATGCGCTCTACGATCCCTCCAACGATCGCTTGACGTACATCCACATATGTTTTTCGCTCATATGATCACCCACCAAGTCCCAGGAAGATAAGTCGAGCCGTACGTGTCTGGTCGGATACAGAGCGCGGAGGAAGATTAAGACGGCCACTGGGTCGACGATCGGAGACCCTCTCAGAATGGCAATGTGCACCGACTCTTTTTGTATTACAACGGTATTTGGCACCGAAGGAGTAGCGGCTGGGGTTTGTGGTAGCGTGGGCGATCGGCGCACCAGCATTGAAGCGTCCATCTTCATCCCAAGTGCCAAGGTCTGAATGTTTCGGCAGCAGGCTGCAAGAAGGAACAGAGATATGAATGGCAGCATCTCCTCCGACTCCAAGTGGCGGAGCGAGCGGGCTAAGATCAAGCTCTCCAAGTGCGGCCAAGCTCGTATCACTTCCTCGAGTATGGAAGCAGTGAGGGAGAGATCCGCTCCGATGATCTTCAGGTGCCGAAGTTCACCGAACGCAAAGAGAGGCTGAACTGTAAAAGGTAGGAACTCGAGGCCACCGCAATACGATATCGTCAGTGACTGCAAAGTCGATAACCAGCGAGTTTGAGAGCCAAGAATAGCTAACAGGTTGTTGTTCCTGTGGTACTGGGGACTTGAGTGAGATCCATCGAAGACACAAAGCTCGAGGTCACACATAGTCGGTGCCTGGATTGAACGCAAGAGATCGATCATCTGAGGCGATCTACATTCGAGTTTTAAAGTGTGCATGCGATGGAATGGGAGGTAAGGAAGTGGAGTGTTCAGAAACAGTGTTGTTAAGTCGTGGAGGTTGTTGAGGAGCACGAGTGTTTGTATGCTGGCTGCCGAAAGTGGGCCAATCAAGTCTACAAACGGTACTTGACTGCTCACTGCTATGTTTCAGAATCAAGCAATCAAAAACGGTTGGTACCCCCTCACCGTAGAGCGAAAGTTTTTTCAGCTGTGGACACCTGTTTTTCAGGAGATTTGCGATCGCGCAGGCTTGATTTGGGGAAAGGCGATCAGGAAGGTCAAGGACCAACACCTCGAGGCGACTCGCAAATATCTTGCCTATCCCGTCACAGAATGTGATGTTGGGAGTAAAAGTAGGAGTTACTAGATGTGTTAAAGTCGAGAGGTTTGGTAAGAGTGTTGGGAGAGGGCAAGAGGATAGCAATGTTGAAAGAGTTACTGAATTCACGATGAACTTTGTCCTCAATGGGCTGAAGGGAACAAGTTTCCTGATACGACATGCCAGTGGTGAAATAGCATGCCAGCCAGAGGGTCCCGGGGGTGAGGCGAGTGACTGTTGCCTCTCAGGTGAGAACACCGGACAAAAAAGAGAAAAAAATCAGATACTTACGACTTTGATCACCTTGTCGCCCTGTGAAACGAGAAGACCTTGGTTGATAGAAGTGCGGGCTGCAGGCATGCACATCAGCAGAGGTCCCAGGGACCACTGAGTCCGCCAAAGGGCATCCAGTGCTGGTCCATTGATGGTTCGGCAAGTTTGGGAGAAAGAACAGAGATCATGTATGGAAGTACGAACATATTCGTCGTAGAGCAGACGACCTTCTCTAGTGGCTAAAGGTGGGCAGACGTTGTCGCAGACGAGCACAAGAATTTCGCTTATTGAGAGGCAGTGGTGCATAATGGCTGCGTGTAGTCTTATGCATTTCCCTGTCGCATCGACCGCCGTGGTTGCGCCTGGTCGCAGTCACTGCAATGGCCGACGCAGTACTAGCGACGTCGACAGTACTTAGTTGATCCGAGTCCAAAGTCGGAAAAGTCGGCCCATCCGGAAAGAAATTAGGTCGCAGGCAGACTCCCATGGCAGAGGTCATGACGACATGACAGCGTATTCCGAGTCACAATGCCTGTATCTGATCATAATATTGCTAGCCGATTGCAGTGATTCTGAATATCAGGACAAAGCTTTGGCGCCAGGAGTCCCGTCCAACCAAGTCCCTCCTTGGTGCTAGTAAGCGCTGGTGGCGTTGAATGGGCACCTATTACATAACGTCTTTGGCACACAGACAGCAAGCTCACCATAACTTGCTTTGCACCAAGTCCAGCTTCTTGACTGGCGACAACGACGCAATCTGGGTCAAGTTTTGGTGGACCACTGACTGCATAACGTCAGGCGACGTTACCAGTTTGACAGGGCGGTGCATTATGCACCATTGCTTTGAGATAGACGAAGTTTTGTCCCTTATCTGCGACCATGTTTACTGGCCACTAGCGGTTGACGATAGCAGGCCTGAGCGGAAAGACCAACTCCGGACTGCTTTGCGAGATTTATATCATCTATCTTTGACTTGTCGGTCCTTCAGCGGAACTGCACTAGACGCTCTCTGGCGAACTCAGTGGTCGCTCGGTCCACTGTTAATGCTCATGCCGCCTGCTCGCATCTGCGTCTCCCCCACCTTCCCTCCAGGCAGGAAGCTAATCTCCGTGGTATGACGCCATCCCCAGGCGCTGACTATGATTAAACTCGACGTTTCATGCAGTCACTGGAATCACCACCTGGTCCCTCGGATTGGGAGAACATTGCGTCATTCACAGGACGCATACGAGTCATGTACAAACACTGTCCGCTCAGAAATAAAATAATCGTGGATGCCAATGCGTTATCGACTCTGATGCAGACCTGTCCGACCTCTTCCCTGCTTCCAAATCTCTCATGCGTCACGCAGTCATTTCTTCCTCTTTCGAACCCAGGCTTTCGCATGCACTTTGGTCGCATGCTCTCAAACAGCCTGGTTGCATTGTGTTTCTGGCTTCCAGTTGGCCTGCCTTCAGCAGACGTCAATGCAGTGGCACGTATCTTGGTGGATCGCTCCCCAATGTTAAAAAGTGTCTTCGTGAATAGTAAGATGCTCCAGCCGTCTGTCATCGCTTGGTCTAAATCGACAACAGTCAGCGATTCTGTACCATTAGCGAGCTTCGTCGAGCCAATATCAACATCGCTACTCGATCTACAAACATTCGAGCTCTCTTTGAGCAACCATCTTCCCCTCGTTGTCAGCGACCGTATCCAACCTTTCCCCAGGTTGCAAACATTGATTCTAAAATGCGGAGCACCGCAAATGATTGACCTCCTCCAGTCAATACAGGCGATTAATCTAGAACGACTTCATCTCGCTATTAATCCTTCATCGGCCTCTGAGGATGATACATCAAACCCGACTTCAACCCTTGGTTCTCAGATTCGCTGGTCAAAAAGCTTGCGTTCTCTGGTGATAACGCTTTGCAACATCACTCAGCCCTTGCCTTTCACGCCCGAACATCTCTACGTATTCAGTAACCTGAATACTCTACAGCTCTATTACATAGAATGTATCATGACAGAGACTATTCTGGTGGAGATGGCGAAGGCGTGGCCACGAATGGAGAGATTGATTATTATGCCCATCGGCGCGGCCAGGATGGAACCATGCGCCATCACTTGCCTGGCCGCCTTTGCGATGCACTGCCCAAAACTGCAGCTGTTGGATCTGGGTATCATGTTAAATGCAAGCATTTTACCGACCTCGTATCCAAAAGGCAGCACGCAGCGTGCCACCCTCCGAGACCGTGTGCCAGGCCCCAAGGAGTTGCTTATCGCCATCCACAGGGGGTCCCCTATTGATAAACCCGAAGCCGTCGCAGCGTACATACACGGGTTGTTTCCTTCAAGATACGCACAGCTCGATCTCAAGATTCACAGCAATGCAGACAAGTATGACTCGCTGTGGAAGAGCGCTCAGCATGCTCTGTGCTGCATGCAAAGCTAGCCGCTTACCCAGCAGAAGTGGTCGGTACGTGTCACTCACAGTGAAGGTTTGAAGTACGAACAGCACCTCTGATCGCGACTTCCTGCAGCCGCGTCTCCAATGCAAGCTTGCGCCTAAGTACTGGCATGCATCGCCACCGTCGGGGAACCTCACAATCGCTTGATGGGTCATCGTATCAATCAATTTCGCGATCGGAGGAAGAAGCCTGAAGCATTGATTTTTTGAATGTGGATCCAATGTGGATCTCTTCGATTTTGGATCAAGTTACTTTCTATGTATAGCTTTTCGAATTTAGCTTGAAGAGGTCTTTCACCCCTGTGTCACAGCTGCATGGTAGTTCGAGATAACATCATTTTGTTACAGATCGGGCTGAGTTGTGTTTGTTCGACCTCAACCAACATCCCGATTACACATTAACGTTCCCAAAACCTTCTCATCCCCCGTCACATCGTTCGTCGACGTACAAACTGGTACAGCGATCCTGTGATGACGTTTTCTCTACCAAACGAGCTCATCGAGTTGGTCTTCGACCAACTAGATATTGTGTCTCTCCTGAAATGCAAGCAGGCAAGTCCACCGTATCTATGCTGTTACACTATCTAACTCCTGTCTCTGCTCGGCCGCACTCATAATCCAGGTCTGCAAGCTATTTCATTCGATCATTACGGAGAGTACACATCTAGTCTACAAGACTGAGCTCTTTGAAGCCCACATGGACGATGGCAAAGATTCGGCCTTAAATGTCCCCGCTCGTCTAATGGCTTTACGAGAGTACACTCGGGCGTGGAATGATCTGAAATGGACTCAGGATGGGTCCATTCCTATGCCGGAGGGACACTGTTGGGAACTTTCGGGTGGCATTCTGGCACAGACAACGGCTCAAAACGAAATGTTATGCGTTCAGTTGCCGTGCAAAATAAAGGGCATCCCAGAAGAGCGATGGATCGTTCCTTTTGATTTTGGGATTCGCGACTTCACTTTGGACAATTCGCAGAATTTATTTGTTCTGCTGGAGCTTGTCGACGCGTTGTAAGTAAACGCGTTTTTTTCGACATACTGTCCCGTTGACTGCTCGGCCACCTAGCCCTGATCTATCATGCAAAATCCACTTGCGTACCCTTTCTGGGGAGGCGCATCCTCAAGCTGTCTTGCCTGTGATCTTGCACGCGCCACCGCGCATGCATGACGGTTATTCATTCCTGATGCAGATATGTGGCTCCCATGTCGCCATTTTGTTCATCGATGGAACGGATGTAGCGACCCCGAACAGTTTCCTTGTCTGGAACTGGCATACTGGACATCAGGAAGTTGTGAGTGATGAATTTATTTGCTCATCGTGCTTATTCCCCAAAAAATCTCCGATCCCACAGTCACTCAGGGCACCGGCATTCAGGTCTTTCTCGTTCATGACAGAGGACCTTGTTCTGGCAGCCTTCGTGAAATCAGACAGGGAGCCAAGCTTGAACGTCCTCAGCCTCGCGGCGTGCAGGGATACTATGAACAATTTGCAGGACGTGCCATATCTGTGCGAGTTGCGGTACCCTATCCTCCAAGCGGATGTCCAGCACATACTGATCCGTTCGGAGCCTACGCCATCTTTCAACGGTCCTGCGAACCTCGCTGTCCCATTTCACACCTCCAGAAAGGACTTCATATTCACCGTCACCTTGGGTATCTTGGTCGAACAAAAAGAGGAGTGTACGGTCCTCTTCGTACCTCTCTCTACCCTCCTCTCTCAAGTCGCGCTCTCGCGCGGGAGGCCTCTGCACAGTGTCTTGTGGAGGGATTGGGGTCCTAACGGTTCACGCATGATATACAGGGAACCCTCCGACACTTGGGTGTGCTATACTTATGGCATGAAGTTCATCCTAGGCTTGCGATGGAACGAAGGACATTCGGCCCGGGTGTATGATTTCAATCCTTACGCAGCGAGGAAATATGTTAAAGCCAGCGCTGACTCCTCCGTACCGTGGAAGCGGCTTGCCAAGGAGGCGAGGATTAACGCGCAAGCTTGTGGGTTCGCTGAGGAAGTGGTGACTACTTTCCCTGGACGTGTCGCGCCAGTTGAACTTGCGCATTCCACGGGGGGATGGGAGGCTGCAATGATCGGAGAAGATAACATTGTGATGGTAAAGGTCAGAACCTCTCGTTTTCATTGATAAACTTTTGCTTACTTCATCGACGTGATCGTTTCCCCAGTCCGATGGTGGAATGTATGGTTACATGGCGATGTAAATAGACAGATGAAGCTGTCGCGTACCATCATCTCTCCCGGGTTTTGGTGACCGTTATTAAGTTCTCCTGCCTTCAGCTTGAAGTCCCATTGTCACAACTCTGTCGGACAACTCGATCATCATATCCGAATGGGCTCTTATGGGAAACTGCTACAGAGATTGTACGTGGCCAGATGTCGCAGCCGGTTAACTGATTTGCCGGAGACCAGTGCTCAATCCTCCGGAGAGCACGTATCAACAATCACTGGTGTCGCAGCAGCTGATATCTTGGTGGTGTACCGGACGTCTTGTAATTGCTGAGTAAAGGTAGGGAAGCATAACTCTGACGCTAAGGATGTATTTTGACCCGCCTGCCGACTCTTCATTCGTGAGATCTTCACCGAAGAACATTTTCGTTGCCGCGCTTCCTTGACCACCACACAGTAAAAGCTTACGATGCGTGGGATCCCACAAAAAAAAAACTACCGTCTGGAGATAGTCAAACTTTGTGCGGTTAGCTGAGCAAGAGTAACGAATCCGGCTCATCAGACAGCGTCTTCGTCATTGATTCCTGCCGGTGCCCCTATCGCGGTGCGGTCAGTCGGCGTTTGGGCGTTGGGTGAGATATCATGGCCTCATGCACCCGGGCTTCTTCCAAAAGACCGAGGGGGGCGCCCTCATTTCTCAGTGTGTATTCTTACACCTAGTAGTACAATTGTGAATCTACTGACAAACCTTTATTGACGCATTTAAGCATGGAGGACGTATTGACGTGACGGGGGAATGTTCTCCCTTGGTATATAAAGACTCGTAGAACTCCCAAACGTCGTACCCTCCCCACATTCATACACAACCCATCTTTCAGTTATACCTGCGCCCCAACTCCCCATAAACATAAACTCATCATTTAAATCATGACAGGCCATACCTTCCAAGTCTACAAAGGATCGAGCAGTGGGAGGATCGTCAAGTCTGAGTCCCACAGGGGCGAACTCAAGGCTGATGAGGTCCTAATCAGAATTACGCACGCAGGCTTGTGTGGGACGGATTTACACTACAGGCAGCAGGACATGGTCCTCGGCCATGAAGGCGTTGGAGTCGTTGAAAAGGTTGGCTCCTCTGTCACAACTTTCAAAGTGTACGTACTTCGTGGATATCTCAAGTCATGTCAGCGAAACTGATAGGTGGAACAGAGGTGAACGGGCTGGCTGGGGTTATCTCCACGGCTCGTGCCTTCACTGCGAGGAGTGCCTCAGTGGGAACGAGATCTTTTGCGAGGAACACGAGCTATACGGAGAGACCGATTTAGACCAAGGGGGATTTGGGTCGCATGCAATCTGGAAAGCTGCTTTCCTGTTCCATATCCCCGACTCGATTCCGTCTGTCCACGCGGCGCCGCTCATGTGCGCAGGATCCACAGTTTTCAATGCCATGGAAATGCATGGAGTACGCCCGACAGAGCGCGTGGGCATATTGGGAATTGGTGGACTTGGGCATCTAGCGATCCAGTTCGCAGCGAAGATGGGCTGCGAAGTCGTCGTTTTCTCTGGGACACCTGGAAAGGAGGCCGAGGCAAAGGCGCTAGGAGCCACCGAGTTCGTTGTTACGAAAGGACCCGACGCGCTGAAAAATGTCAAACCCATCAAGCACCTCTATGTCACCACGTCGGTTATGCCAGACTGGCAGCAGTACGTCTTAAACACCCTTCAAGGTGAAGCTTCTGACACGTTTTTTTTGTCGAACAATAGGTTCGTTCCTATTTTTGCGCCACATACAGTGATATATCCCATGACCCTTTCCTACGACAACTTCTCAATTCCCTATTTTCCCTTGTTGCTGAAGGGTATGCGAATCCAGGGGACGATCTGTCCCTCCCGTGGCATACACGTCAAGATGTTGCGTTTCGTCGCGCAGCATAAAGTGGAGCCCACGGTGCAGGAATTCCCACTCACAGTAGAGGGCATTGAGGAGGCTATGGGGAAGCTTGACAAAGGTGATGTGAGATACCGCGCTGTGCTGGTTGCAGAATCTCAGGCTTAACCATAACACACATGTGTTGGGATCCTGGGCTGGCTGGAGCTACTTCTCACTACCTAGAAATTCGTTACCATGAAATTCCTCCAGATTCACAAAATTGCTTAATTCTTGTCAAGTCACCTCCGAGGGCAAAGATGGAATCTCCACCGGACTCACTTGTATAACCAGATCAGACCACTTGTGAAGCGAAGTTTAAGACACTGACATGGCGAAGCCTGAGTCATGATTATATGGCATAAACTTGTCTTCACGCTCGTCCAGAAAACATCGCAAAGAAAGAGCTTCTTCTGGTCATCCTAGTAAGCGCGACTCAGATTCAAGTCCTCTGATGGCCAATGCTTCATACCATGGACGCTGCTTTTCGAAGGCTGCCTCGACACCAGGTATAGACTCGAAGGAGTGGAGAACCCCTTTAGGCACGCTGATCACGCCATCTTCTGGGGTGTAAATCTTGGTGATGCCATCAATCGTGTATTTCATCTTGCCTTGCACAACACGAAACGTTTCATCGTAGGCTTCATGTCTATGAGGACTCGTCAGCACGAAACCAACTAGTATTCAGGCTTCCAAACTATACATGTGTGGTGGAACCCTGAGTTGGTCTGCGTTTGGGCCAATTTCAACCCGGGAAATCCAAGGCTCGTTGTGGAGAAGGGTCTAAGAAGGTTAGACGTTTATGGCAAACACGAGCGTCGACAGAGACATACCATCGATATGCCTTTGCCCATAGAAATAGTCTCAGAATGACTGTGACTATTTGGGAGTGATTCAATCATGATCAGCTCCCGGTGGGATAGACGAGGAACTTGAAGTGCGGGACCGCTGCTTATAGCGATATCCCGTCTAATCGCCGTGCATTCGAATGGTGCGTTGTCAACATGCTTAAGTGTCAATCAGTAAGGCCGCACTGTTACAGCTTGGAAGTACCTGGCCATAGGATGAAGTGCAGTGAAGTACGGTATATTCCCCAGCCAGTGTCGAACCCGACAACGTTGACACCTTGAACTTGAAACGGTGCATCCGTGAAATAATTTGGCCCGTTTAGAATGAAAGCCTGTTATCTCCTACTATCGAGTAGGCACAAGTATTGTGCAATAGTCTGCTGCAAAGAAGGTAAGCCATCTCTTAAGAGCGCCGTTGAAAGCGCCCAGCGCAACCCGTTGGACCCAAGATTTAATTCTACCAGTTGGTGAGTACTGCCAGTTGAAGCAGGAAACTTGAAACTTGCGTACCCGAATTCAGACGCCGGTGCACTGGCCAATATTCGCTTCCGAACACGCTTCCTAAGAAACACGCGATTGAGAGGATAATTCAAGAAAACATGCCACTGCCATGACTGCAGGCCACCGACCATCTCACAAGTACTCTCCCTATTAGCATCCACTTACTCTGACCTAGTATCATGACCTCTCCGTCGCCTGCTTCTGGTGCTATCCACGTACCTCTTCCGGTCCCAGCTCACCCCAACACACCGCCACCACCTGAGTTGACGGAGAAAGAGCAGGCAGAATACGATCGCGTTCTCGCACATTTCGCCAATCCAGAATACGTGCTTCCCGATGCGCAATCAGGGAAGGGCGCGTTGATGGAGGAGGAGCGCATGTGGCTTGTTCGTGTTATCTTTGATCTTGATTTTCTGAATGCTTCATCTACATCTGTGACCATAGTCTTACGAGTGCATCCATCGCTACATACGTGCGACAAAGCACGACGTTCCGGAAAGCATTAAGCGCCTCGAAGGCACGTTGAAATGGAGGCGTGACTTCGGGGTGTATACCACGATCACCGCAGAGCACGTCGAGCCCGAGGCATCGACCGGAAAGGAGTTCCTGTTTGGCTACGATACTCGGGGTCGACCAGGACTCTACATGTGTCCGAGCAAGCAGAACACAGAAGAGGGGCCGAGGCAGATACAGTTTGTTGTATGGATGCTTGAACGGGCCACCGACCTCATGGGTCCTGGCGTTGAGTATGTATAGTCCTGTGCCTCTCTGGCTCATGTACTCACTCTTCTCTCAATCGGGATCAGGACGCTTGCACTGATGATCGACTACGCAGACAAAGCCAAGAATCCCTCCCTCTCTACTGCTCGCCAAGTACTCAGCATTCTGCAGACGCATTACCCAGAACGCCTGGGTGCGGCCCTCATCGCACACCTACCCTGGCTTCTTCACACCTTCTACAAGTTAATTACGCCCTTCATTGACCCCGTGACGCGGGCCAAGATGGTATTCAACCCTCTCAAGGATGACAGGGGCCTTTGGCGGTCTGCGGAGGCAAAAGACAAGGGCGAGGATACCAACAAACCTGGAGAGAACCAAGGCGAACCCGACCCAAAGGTGTTTGAGCTCGACCA
>KN839840.1:683599-734501 GCA_000827185.1 Hydnomerulius pinastri MD-312
GAGGAGTCAGAAGCTTATCAGAACGTTGCAAGACGAAACAGCGATATGCAGTTCGAAAGCAAATCCAGATGGTCGTCGCGGTCGTGAGATAACGTCAAAATAGATGAGTAGCAATAGGGGAATAATCTAGCAATCACAGAACAAAAAGGCCTTTTCGACGAGAGCTTTGTACGAGCGAAAGAAACAGTGAATGAAACACGGAAATGCAGAGAATAATAAAGAACGTATCGTATGTACAACTTCCTTCCGCTATAATACCCTAGTCTCTTGTCATGAGTCTTCGGGAATGTACGTGTGAGGCATCCCACCAAGGCGCTCGCCGTGCACGCGGAAGCGATACAGGCAAGTATACTCTTGCTTGCCCCAATTATTCTTGATGACAAGGGCGATGACACCAAAGTCAACGCCTAGCTCCTGGATCTCAGGACGCACGGGGAAGGTCTGGATATTTGATGGCGCATCGATGTCGTACGTGAAGGAGGCGAGGCGGACGAAAGGCTCGTTCGCTGGGAGTGTAGGTGGGTACGCGTCCTCGTCAGCTTCTGCTATGAGAGAAGATCCGGACTCCTCAGCAAGCCTCCTGGCCTCAGCAAGCTGGGCAGCTCGCTCTGCCCTGAACGCGATCACCTTCTCCAGGTTTTCTTTCCCCTCCACAAGGCCCCACACCTCCATGTCACGAGGAGCTGTACGCAGGTCAAAGGCAACCTCTTTCGCGATGTGATCAATGGTGATGTCTGAGATGTATGCGGGGGAGGCAAGGGCGACGCCAAGTTGACCAAAGTCACCAGTCATAGGCCAGCAAAGTCCACTGTGAATGTCCTGGTGGAGCGCTGTGATCGGCGAACGGCCAATCTCACGCCCATGTCCAGTCATCCAACCAAGCACCTTCCCGCGGAATGTCGTCGGGCGCATTTCAAGGGTATGAGACGTGAGATGAGGAATGGGGCGTGCACCAGCGGAGTGCAACGCAAAGTCCGCGCGTGAAATGATGTCGCGTGTGGTGGACCGGGTCACAGCGTTGTCGACGAGCTGTGAGATGAGTCCGGTGATGTCCGTGCCATCGCTCGATTTGATGGTGAAGCCAGTGCCGGTGCCGACAGCAGATGCAAGCTTTGACCACCACGCAGGACCAGAAGCAGCAGGGGATGATTCTTTGGCGCTGGCCTTCGACAGTTCAATCGCCTCCTTGACCCCACCTTCGACGGTACCAAGACGCTCCTCCAACAGCCTCAACTTCTTCCGTGCCTCCTCGTCATTGGCTGGCGGAGGCGGAGGCGGCGAAGTCTCCCGAGGAGCAGACTCCACGGAGCTCAGCTGAGCTTGTAGCACCTCTATCTGTCTCCTCATGTCAGACAAGCCCTGACGTGCTGAGGTTTCAAGATGAGTCTCAGTCTCTCCAATGCGTTTGGCCTCTTCGCGAATACGCGCTTCGAGCGCATATATCCTGTTCACAACCTCCCCCTGTGCACGCGCCTCGAGGTCTTGTTGCGCTCGTGCACGTTGATTATCAAGAGAAAGGCCGGAGAGTGCAGCTTCAATATTTTGCAGCCGTGCGGTGAGCTCGTCGAGGTTCGTGATGGGGGCGTCGGGGGCGTAGTATGGGCGGGTGGAGGTACGCGAGGGAAGCATTTCCATTAAGGGATCGTAGAGCTTGAACCATGCGAGGTATATGGCGAGGGCTGCGATGGCAAGTTTTCCGAGGACAATGAATGGTCGAGGGTCAATACTTGATATAAGGGTGACCGGCTTCTGGAAGAAAATATCCACAGTGGACCCCACTATCCGTCCAAGTATCAAAAATATGGCTGAGATGGCGCGTAAGATCCACGTGAAGATGGTCCAGAAGAACCAAATAATTCGGTTGACGAGCCAGCCAAGGAAACCGCCAATAGAAAAAGACCGCGAAGGACGGTCGGAGGTATCGGCGACCCCGTCGACCAATGGGGGCTCATCGCTCTCTACTATGGCTTCAAGTCCTGACTCTACGTCGTGTGACGAGTCTTCTTGTCCGGGGTAATGCCGCGATTGTGGAGGGACAGAACCGCGAGGTGCAGACATCCGTGCTGGTGGTGGGACGGAGGTGCGTATCACAGATTCTCGACTGACAGACGCACGCTGTGCTGACGACCGCTGCGAAAAGCATTAGTACGTCCAAGATTAATTAGCTTCATAGAGCCCACCTGTTCGCTGCCGCTACTGCTATCTTGATCCTCCTCCCCCTCACCTGCCGCAGCACCCTTGGTGCCTGTCTTCTTCTTTCTCCGCTTGTCGTAGCCAGCTACGGGCAGCGAAGTCAAGGGACCCCCTCCCAGATCCTTCTTCTTCATTTTCTTTCTCCGCCTCTTCCCATCATCTGACACCTCATCGTCCGACTCGTCCAAGTCGGACATTGACGGACGGTAAGCCTTGTTGTCCACAGACATTCGATTGCGCCTATGCGACGCAGTGCTCTTCTTGGAAGCAAGCTGATCCGGTTCTTGGGCGTGCTGTCGCTGCATCTCCTGATACTCGCGGTCTTCTGATGCATAATCATAACTCGAATCTCTACCGTTGGAAGTTGCAGCAGAAACGTCTGCTGGTTCTGTAGAGCGCTGTCGCATATAAAACGACGTAGCACTACCAAGAGCACGTTTTGATATGTCCATGACGTGTTCAAATGGACTCTTCCCGCGTGCACTGTTGTCGACAGACTGGGATTGAGACTGTTCCTCGCCTTCTGAGTCGGACACGTGTGTCAGTCCAGAGGCCTGCTTAGAGAGTGGTTTGCGGTTGGTTCGCTGTGTGAGACGGCTGGGGGGTGCAGCCAACCGTCGATTGCTGGTTGAATGGGTCTCCTTCTCATATTCGACCGACGTGCTGCGAGGCACATTCAGGTTTGTCTGTGAGCCAGAAGCCCAAGAGTTGTTTGGGTTGCCGGTATTCATATCGTATGACGTCGATGCGGCTTGGATGAATGCGGTTGCGATGTTAACTGAAGTGTCCTTGACGGCCCACTTTTCAGGTTGAAGCGAGGAGGTGTTGAGAGATTGCTCGCGCTTCAGGCGGGCGTACCGGACGAGCGCAGTCTCGTCTTGGTTGTCTGCTGAATCCAGGTTGGGCACGGACTGGGAAGTTCCAGCGGAAACGGGCTTTGCTGGTGATCGGGAGCCTGCTGTAGGTGCTCTGAAAGACGAAAATATGGGAATATGGGAAATCAACATGACCAGATACGACCACGAGATCAGTGTGATTACTGGACTCACCCGTACGCGTAAGAGGCAGGAATAGAACGCTGCGGACTTGTTGCGGGTTGTAATATGGGTCTTGGGTGGAAAGTGTTTTGGTTTGAAGTAGCAAGGTGTGGCTTGTTGAGGAATGTGTGGTGATCGAGACGTCTGCCTTGACCGAGCGGTGTGCCC
The DNA here is from genome assembly GCA_000827185.1 of Hydnomerulius pinastri MD-312. Taxonomy (NCBI): domain Eukaryota; kingdom Fungi; phylum Basidiomycota; class Agaricomycetes; order Boletales; genus Leucogyrophana; species Leucogyrophana pinastri. The sequence continues at coordinate 686,998 of KN839840.1, forward strand.
GAGAAGGACATGTACTACTTCAGGGTAACAACACTGAGAGCACGCGAAAGAACAGGCCGTAAGTACAGCCCCAGCACGAGCAATGTGAGTGTTCGATTTCTGAGCACGTTTCTAGGGTGCGGCAGACCTAAACAGCGTGTTAACAGTTAAGTATGTAATTCCGGAGCGAAAACCGAATAGTTTCACTTGGTTTAGGTTAGCAGATTAGGGGTTGGTTTGGCACGAGGCTAGCAGAAGTTAGCAAAGATTTACTTTGCAATTGCGCGACTTTGAGAGCTTGTATGTTCGAGGATCGAGGATGATTTCGGCGTGGCATAAAATATAAACATAAAACGCGACAACGAGCATGTTCTCTGATCAAGGTTGTTTGTGTTTGTTTGCACTTCGTGGCATTGTCCACACAAGGCAGGTCTGGTATTCGAGACAATGACTCAAGTCCACTCCCATGTCCACAATCCACAGCTTGTCGTCCACTGTCATCCTGGGGACAATGAGACAACCAAGGAGGCGAAGGTCTTGCTAAGACACAGTATTCCACATTTCCGTGGATACACCGTCACACTAATCTATGACATCGTTTCAACCCCGTTTTGTATTTGTGGCTTCGGTCCTCCTACAATCTGTATATATGTCCGTGGAAAAAAAAGAGAGGGATCGCAAGCCAGCAGGAGAAAGGATGAGGCATTGACAACGAAAAGCAGCTTGACGATGGTGATAGTCATTACTCTGTCGTGTACCATGGTATAAAGTTCGTCATTGAGGAACATGGATGCCTCGGTAATCATGAGATACACGACGTAGGCACTATGTACAGTATACACCGGCAGCAGCGTTATCACTGATCGCATGACGTCAGTGGAGAATGCGAGCTGCAACTCAGATTGTGACTTACCAGGAAATAGTCTGGTACACGCCGCGAGACAAGGGGCTCTCCTGCTCGTGGGGCTGGATCGAATTGTAGGCTACACGCAAAGCGCATGAGCACGCACACAAAGAAATCGAGGCAAAAAATGTACGCACAAGCTGTATGATAATTTTTCGTCTATCTCCATAATCGCCGCCTGATTACCACACCTATAACAGTAGTTGGGGGCACTGAAAATAGTCACAACATTCCGATCTTGTCCCCAGCTATAACCTGTAACAAGACGGTTACTTATCAGCGATCGAGGCACAGGGAGAAGCGGAACGCACCCTCCATGACGAGCTGATGCGCTCGCGCGACGAGGGTCAGTCCATTATTGTGATTGAACGCCTCCGAGATGTCCTGGCCGAAAGTGTACCCCGCCCCACGGGGTGATATTCCCCAACCACAGCGGTCATCAGGATCGGACCACAGCAAATCACACATTGGCCCTTCGTGAGGCACTTCTTGCACACGGTCGATGGAGCGGACATGATCTAGGGTGTCAATTGAGGGTGAAAGGCCGCCGTGGAGGCAGAATATCTGGAGAGCCATTTAGTAAACTCAGACCACAACTGATGAGCTCCAAAATGACAGTAGCTCATCGCCTCGCACAGCATATCGAGGAACTCACCTGATTATCGATGAGAGCGGTCAACGGGAGGAAATCGAACAAGTCCGTGAAGAACCGCCAGACGTTGGCGTTTCCGTACTTCCGCAAGCACTCGTCATAAAACCCATACACTTGAGTGATCTGCCTAGACTCGTGATTTCCACGCAGAATCGTGACGCGGTCTCGATACCGCAACTTTAGCGCCACAAGCAGGGTCACTGTCTCGACCGAGTAGTACCCGCGGTCAACATAGTCGCCCATGAACAAATAGTTGGTGTCGGGCGAGTTTCCTCCAATTCGGAATAGCTCTGAGAGATCATGCTGTGTGTTGGACCATCCGATAGAGTATGCGCACGAGACAAAAGACGAGATCAGGAATAGATCACGCCGACAATATGCTACGCACGAATTGGCCGTGGATATCGCCGCACACGGTGACTGGGCATCGAACTGGCTGTACGTTGGACTCCTCCATCAAGATCTCCCTTGTCTGGTGAAGTTGGTCAGCTCGATCACGCTTCGGTGGCGCCTTTATCGCTGAGCTGCCCGAGCTTGACGTACCTTGTCGCATAGTTTCTTTACGTCGGCTTCTGTCAGCTGTTTGCATTGGCTAAGCTGCTCAATCCAGCCGTCGATCTCGTGTTCCATGGTTTATGGTGTTTTATTGGAGTAGGGATTGGTGTTCTGGTGCAAAGGTGTTAAGGGCAATGCAAGGAACAAGTTTCGTCAATAAACCGCGGTCACATGTCACACAACGATATCGGGAAACCGTCACAAGCCTGATCATGTCACGCTCCTGGTCTTTGGCGCGACGCGTGCATTCACGAATCCAAAAATCATGGCTCAACCAGAAGTCTCATACGCAACGGACGAGGTACATTTCTGAATTATTTTATTGCCTCATGTACTGATCTTAGGGTAGTATGGCAGACCGTTCATTATCCTGCGGGAGCAGGCCAGGAAAACAAGGAGCCATGGCATAGAGGCAATCAAGGTGCGCACATCATCACCCTGCGATCAGATCTGTATCACTTACTGACACTTATCTAGTCCCACATTCTTGCAGCCAGGACGGTTGCAAATATTATACGGACCTCGCTGGGGCCTCGGGGTGAGTGAACATCTAACTTGTGCCATTGATCAGCTACAAAACGTGACGGAAGGACTGGACAAAATTCTGATATCGTCCGACGGCGAGATCACCGTTACGAATGACGGAGCTACGATCTTGGGACAGATGGAGGTTGAGCATCAGATCGCGAAGTTGCTCGTTCAGCTGTCCAAAAGCCAGGACGACGAAATCGGTGATGGCACCACTGGTGTCGTTGGTACGTTCCACGAGCTCGTCAATTTAACAGCAAGCGTCCTCTAATTCTTACCCCTAGTACTCGCTGGTGCACTGCTTGAGCAGAGCGAAGCACTCCTCGACAGAGGTATCCACCCCATCCGGATAGCAGATGGTTTCGAGAAGGCTTGCACGGTAGCTGTACAACAGCTCGACAGTATTTCAGATCGCGTCGAGTTCTCGTCCACGAACAAAGAAAACTTGCTCAAGACCGCTATGACCAGTCTAGGCAGCAAAATGTAATGCCAATTCTTGCAACTGTCCATGTCTTGCTGCTCACCAGGTCTTGATAGTGTCTCGAAAGAACTCCAGCAATTCGCTCAGATCGCCGTAGATGCAGTGCTGGCTGTCGCGGATCTCGAACGTCGCGATGTTCCATTCGACCTCATCAAAGTCGACGGGAAAGTCGGCGGCTCCCTGGCTGACACCAAACTCATCAAGGGTGTCCTCATCGACAAGGACATGTCTCACCCACAGATGCCCTCCTCCGTGAAGGATGCCCGTCTTGCGATTCTCACCTGCCCGTTCGAGCCACCACGCCCCAAGACGAAGCATAAGCTGGACATCACCAGTGTTGAGGAGTACAAAAAACTCCGGGATTACGAGAAGGAGAAGTTTGAGGATATGATCAAGATGGTAAAGGACACTGGGGCAAACCTGGTCATTTGCCAGTGGGGCTTTGACGATGAGGCGAACCACATGCTGATGCAAAACGAGCTACCTGCTGTACGGTGGGTTGGTGGACCTGAAATTGAGGTAGTATTCCATACTTGTTCAAGCGATCGGCCAACTCACAACGACTCTCCCAGCTGATCGCAATCGCAACACAAGGCCGCATCGTACCTCGGTTCGAGGACCTCACGGCGGAAAAGCTAGGGAAGGCTGGCATTGTGCGCGAGGTCACGTTTGGAACGACGCGCGATAAGATGCTGGTCATTGAGGAATGCGCCAATACCCGCGCCGTCACTATTTTCGTCCGCGGATCAAACAAGATGGTATGAATAGTCTTGACGTGTTAAATCAGGAACTCATTGGCCTTCAGATCGTGGACGAGGCAAAGCGAGCCCTACACGATGCTATCTGCGCTGTTCGTAACCTTGTCGTCGATAACCGTGTTGTTTATGGTGGTGGCGCTGCCGACATTAGTTGTGCAGTCGCTGTAGCAAAGGCCGCTGACGAGGTATGCATTCACCAGCATTGTGAAGTAGCCTCTGGCTGACGCCTCGTCATTGTAGATCCCATCAATAGAGCAATACGCAATGCGATCCTTCGCGGCTGCCCTCGATGCCATTCCACTCGCGCTCGCAGAGAACAGTGGTCTCTCCCCAATCGAGACACTCGCTGAAGTCAAAAGCAGACAGGTGACAGAGAGAAACTCTCGTCTGGGAATTGATTGCTCCGGGAAGGACGAAAATGGTACGTCATAGAACCACTCAGGTTTAACGTCGAGCTCGTCTGATAGGGAACTCTAGATATGAAGACGCAGTTTGTGTATGATCCCCTGATCTCAAAACGACAACAATATTTGCTCGCTACCCAGGTATGCCTGTATTACTTCCCTCTGGTGCATGACTGACAAGTGGACCACTGCAGTTGGTGAGGGCGGTACTTAAGATTGGTAAGTCATAAGCCTATTTCACACCTGATTTAATTCTCATGCCGCTTCTTCAGACGACGTTATTGTCGCGGGTGAAGCGGACGAGTGAATTACGAATCGTAACTAGATAGCTGGCGGACGTACACTTGTCTCCTGAAGCTGACCTAATACGATATATGACTGTTATAAGGGCGTACACTTACACTTAGCAAACCATTCATGTAATCGAGCAGTAACAAACAGCACTTTGGCACTCATGACATGCCACTGGTTCCCAGATGCGGCTGAAGGCTGAAGCGGAAGCTGAAGCGGAAAAGCGTGTAAGACCCCGTGAGTATGTGAGGCAGCGAATGACAGGGACCCCTGAGGCGCGTTTTATGAGGGAGCCAAAAGGAAGTCCGTGTTCTCGTTAGCGTTGTTCGGCCTCAAGGCGAGCTCGAGTTCTGAAGAACCATGAGGGTTATAAAGGCAACGAGAAAATACCCTAGAGCGCATATCGCTCACCTTTCCTGTTGCTACACTCCACTTATAACTTGACTGTAAGTCTATCACCCAAGTTTACTAGGAGCTACTGCTTGGGGCTCTGACATCACCACGGAACATAAATATTAGCAGTGCATCCTCTAGGACTTGAAGCTCGATCTTCGAAATGGGCGCTGCTGAATTACGCGTGTTGAGCAAAAATCCATACAATGCCGAGCCTCCATGCCTTGTGGAACTTACCAAGCATGCTATAACTCCTCTGCGTCTTGCATACGCCCGTAACCACTGTACGTTCCTGCCAAACTACACTTTCGAGTCTCTCGCCACCTCTTCTGACTCGGAGTTACTCACTGCTGCTTCGTCTGATGACTCGGCTATTGTGCGTACTGACTTTTTCGATGAAACCGAATTTGTTGCTTCTGTAGCCGATATAAAGGATCTCAAGTCAGGCGCCGAAGAATATGTTGTGAAGATTGATGCAGAGATAGATGGGCTCAAGGAGACCAGTGTCACGTTCAAAGAATTGCTGGACTCCTTCCCAAGGAAAGAAGTTGTTGCAGCCCTTATCGTACGTCCACATGACATGTATTACTGAGCCCACTCGTTCACGGATTTACTGAAACTCAGTGTGCTGGTAATCGCCGTGCCAAAATGGCCGAAAAGACGGGGCGTGATGTACAAGGCATCAAATGGTCTGAAGGAACCATTTCGAACGTTCGCTGGGTTGGCACGCCTCTGCGAGATGTCCTCCTCCGCGCAGGTGTTCCCGAGGATATCGAATCCTATGAAGGGCTCCACGCATGCTTTGCGTCGAATATTGCACCCTGCGAACAAGATTCATGGTACGGTGGTTCGATACCTCTGGAGAAAGCAATGAGTGAAGACGGGGATGTTCTTCTTGCATACGAGGTGATCATCTCTGCTTCGTCTGGATAATCGCTGCTAATGATGGCGCCACTCGACAGATGAACGGAGAGCCACTGACACCTGATCACGGATTTCCGCTACGTGTGGTCGTGCCAGGTTACTCGGGCATGCGATGGGTGAAATGGGTTGATCAGATCACGATATCACGAAAGGAATCGACCAACTTCTATCAGCAACGAGATTACAAAATGTTGCCTGACTACGTAAGGACCTTCTCGCCACAAACAATGTCACGAAACTGATCGCACTGTGGTAGGTCACGAGCAAGGATATGGCAGATTCGCAGGACTGGTGGTCTCGAGTTCCCTCGATGCAGCATCTGTCATGCAACTCTGTCGTCGCACAGGTCAAGCGCCTGCCCCCATCGTGTCCCGATGAAATCAAGTTGAAGGCAGTTGGGTACGCGTACTCACATTGTCCTATCTCGCGTGCGGAGATAAGCGCAGACGGAGGAGAGACATGGAAGCAAGGGAAGATAACGTACCAAGAGGGGCAATGGAGCTGGGCCCTTTGGGAGGTTGAGATCGATATAGAGCTGGACGAAGACGCTGCAAATGGTATGCTCGCTGCGTATGATTCCATGATAGACAAAAACGGTCGAAGAAAAACCAGGATGACCGTGCTCAGCCGTGCTTATGACTCGGCCGGGAACATTCAAAATACCGAGTGTCCATGGAATTTACGAGGAGTTGGCTTTTGCGGAGCTGGAGAAGCCACGGTTGAGGTGTAGGCCGAGTGCCGGGGATGGAAAGGGTTTAGTGGTACCGATCCCACCTCGTTCTGGGGTTTGATTTTTTGGGACACAAAGATAGGTGTACGCCGCTGTTCTCTCTTGTTTTGTGTAACTGCAGTTCATTTATCTAAATGGTAGTGGCGCAGGCAAATGTACAGGCTAAGTATTCCCCATCAGTCGCTCTCCATCGATTTGCGTTAAGTATTATGTGCTAGTTCGAAGGTCTTTTTCCATAGCACAGAATGCCTTATGATTCTGTGATTCTGGCTAGGCTGCTTTTATGATCAGGCTAGCTCATCGAACCCTCGGAATACTCAGGCTAAGTATGACATCATTCCGAATTGGACGCCTATCTCCGACTCGGAGGAGAATATAAAGGTCTTTCCTCTCTGGTGAGGTCTTGATCAGCTCTTCCCTCAATCCTCTAAACCCTACTTCATCTGAAACTAGTGAAACTAGCAATTCATTACCATGTCAGGTCTAGACTTCACTGTCTACAAAGGTTCAAAGGGGGGCAAGGTGGTCAAGTCCCAGACGCATAGGGATAATCTCAAACCCGATGAAGTTCTTCTGAAGATTACTCACGCGGGGCTTTGCGGCACTGACCAGCACTACAAGACTGCCGATATGGTGCTTGGTCATGAGGGCATAGGAATCGTCCAGCAAGTAGGCGGTAACGTTAACACTTTTAAAGTGTATGCCTATTCCCATTGCAAAATAATGTTCTCGCTGACAAGAAAATAGGGGCGATCGCGCTGGCTGGGGCTATCTCCATAACTCCTGCTTGAACTGCGATCAGTGCTGGAGCGGAAATGAGATCCACTGCGCTGAGCGCGCTATGTATGGTTTATCAGACATGGATCAGGGCGCATTCGCATCTCACGCTATCTGGAAAGCCGCGTTCCTCTTCCACATTCCCGACAAGATCTCTTCTCAAGATGCAGCACCGCTCATGTGTGCTGGTGCTACCGTCTTCAACGCGTTGCATACGCACAACGTGCGACCGACCGACCGCGTTGGCGTAATGGGGGTGGGTGGCCTTGGGCACCTTGCCATCCAATTCGCTTCCAAGATGGGATGTGAAGTTGTTGTCTTCTCTGGCACAGACAGCAAGAAAGAAGAAGCGAGACAGCTGGGAGCGAGTGAATTCTACGCGACCAAGGGTCTGACTAAACTCGACATCGGGCGACCCATCAGCCATCTCATTGTTACGACTTCCTCGCTACCAGACTGGAATTTGTAAGTAGCGCGTAGTTCTTCGCAGACGTGACGTAATGCTCACACTATCACCCTCCAGGTTCCTACCTATCATCGAACAGAGGGGCACAATTTTCCCACTCTCGGTGTCTGAGGGCGAGCTTTCTATCCCGTACATGGCAGTGGTATCCAATGGCATCCGTATTCAAGGTAGCATCTGCCCCTCGCGTGGTGTGCATGTCAAGATGCTGCGCTTTGCCGCGTTCCATGGCATTAGGCCCATGACTCAGGAGTTCCCGTTGTCTGTAGAAGGCATTGAGGAGGCGATGACAAAGTTAGACAAGGGTCAACTGAGGTATCGTGCAGTACTGGCTGCTCAAGACTCCTGATATGTTTTTGCGGCTGGCGCTGTTGGGTTGACGAAAAAAGTTGTGTAACGATGTTTGGATGCGGTGTATTCCTTTGGCAAAGCCTCGAAACTTGTATTGTCTTCTCCATGGTTGTATTTGACATGAGCATCGATTGAACAATTCCAGTCCTGAACATGCTCATTTGAGAACGTTCCGCAGTTTCCTACTTGTTCTTCATAGACTTTAGTCTTGGGAGGATGCCATGGCATACATACCGTGCTGTCGCATGAGGCCAACCACTGGAGCAGATCGGCGCGGGCTCCACGTGCAAAGTTGGGCCATCTATATCAAATCTGGGACGAGAGGTATCGCATGGATCCTGCAATGCAGGAGCCGGGCAACTTGAGCAAACGTTGAAAACCGAAGTTGAATCAATGGCGCGAGTAGCATCATGAGCAATCATGCAAGCGTTTCTGGTATATTTTCGCAACATTATGTCGTTGCGTCTTGAATGTTGAGCGCTCCAACCCTTGCCAGCTGACCTACAATTGGCAATCATGTCAGGACTCGGGGCCGCAACTGCTGCTCTAAGGCAAGTACTAGTACTATACTGCCTCGCGGCTTGCCAGTGGGCCCCTTCCACTCATTCGACTTCCCGATCTGGCAACTGGTCCGCGCTCCAAGCCAGTCGGTTTTGGTGACGCTGATGACGTCAGGGGATATGTTTGCACTTCATGAAAAGCGAGTCCAATTCTTGTCGTCTCACAACCCCCACTCACCCAAAACCCAACATCATCGTAAACTTGGCATACTAACGAAGAAGTCTACGAGTCATCATGCTGTCCCTCACCGTTGCCCGCAATACTTTTAAACATGCCTCCGGGATCTCCAGGCTTGCTACCAGTTACTCTGGAATAAGGTTCGTCTGTTGCTTGCACTAGGGTCATATCATTTATCAGTTCTTTCGCAGACTGTATACCAGGTGAGGGATCTGATCCCTGGTTTATTTCCGCCCAATAACGCGTATTATAGCACGATGCACGATAACGATGCGCAGGTATGTATACTTAGTTTTGCCTAGCGAAAGTCTTACAAAGCCCGCTTTATAGTTGCTCGAGAGAGAGAAGCGCCGTAATTTGTCCGGTGGACAACACAGGACATCCACGCCGATCGACAATGCGCCCGGATGGAACGAACACTTAGCAAGTACTTCCGAAGCCCATGTCAAGGTGCGTATACCGTTCATCAGCAAAGCTGTACCAACCTGGTCGTTTTTTATAGGCGGACCGGTCCACTGCGTCTATCCATGACATGCAGAGGAACACGGTTGACTATATACATGCGCGTCACAGTCCCGACGAACGTCTGGGACCGAGGGAGGCCTCCTATGTTCGCGACGAAGTCAATGGACCGCTGGGCAGTGCTCGCGTAGGAGAGTTCGAAGGCGTCGTCGGCGATGGTGACCTTGGGCTGGAAGATCTTGATATCGAGTCGGACGGCCGTACCGTCACAAGACGCGTTGTGCACGAAGAGACAACCGTAACGAGGGAGTCCGAACCAACTGAGAGCGAAGCCAATGTAAGTCAATATAGGGTCTGGTCGAAATTATGAAGCTGACATCTGTGCACTGTTTTTTTTTTTTTGGCGTGTTTATTAGAAGGTTAGGGCTGATAAGAGAGCGTTTTGAATTCCGAGGCATGCATTTTTGACCCCAGTAGGTTGTTTCCGAGTGTCTCTTATATCTTTCCTGCGCTCTGCTTGCATCTGTCCACTGTAACGAATATTCGTCGTCCTCAACTGTATATCATTGCACTTTATAATGTCATGCCTCACATGGTCTTGTCAAGATAATATTGTCCGCGCAGCGACAGGACTATAAAACACCACACCGATACAAGAAGATTGTAGAGTACAAACATAGGTAATAGAGTGAAAATATGAATGTGGTTCACGTAAGTATGTTAATTATCAAGTTAAATCAAGATTGTGTGTCTTCACCGACAGTCTCGCCAGGGATGATCACCGGCCCAACTCCAAACTCGCCATTACCAGGCAAAGTTTCAGGTTTAGCACCGGTTTCAGTGGGAGGGAGGCGCACGGGCCCGGGTCCGAAGTGCCCACCAAAGGGACCTTGCTGCGGGAGCCTTACAGGCCCCGGCCCAAATCGTCCGCCAAATGGGCCCTGTCTCGAGTTGAAGCCTGGGGGGAGCTTCACGGGACCAGGGCCGAGCTCCACCTTGGCATTGGTGGCATTGGTTGACGATACTTTGGGAACGGAGACGGCAGGAATAGTAACATGGTAGGTAGATTCGGTGATCAACTGGTTCACCGTGACAACTCTTCGAGGGTCAAAGTACCCACGGACAGGTAGGGCGGGGTTCTGGGGATTTTCCTCCGTGGGTTGAATGCTGCGTGACAACGAATAATCAGCAACCAGTGTTTGGAAGAAAGAGGTGTAGATCTCACATCATATTAATAGAGGAAGTGGCTCTGTTTTCTGCAGGAGCACCAAGGACCAAGAACTTAGAGTCTGTAAGTGAGGTGTAGAAGAGTCCGACAAGCCCTGACTATTGACCAGCTAGTCAAAATACTGAGCGCGTACTCCAATTTCAGAAGACCTACCAGCTGTCCTTGATCACCTTCCACCTCAAGTTGACCCTCGATGTTGACGCTTGCATCCCGTTCCTCGGGAGCAGCACCGCTCTGTTCAAGCAATTGTGCCATGTACTGCTCACGAGAGAGGTGCTTTCCATTCACAGTAATGTTGCAGTTACGAGCAAAAGTGGCTTCGAAAGCCGCATTGAAAGCCGCTTGCGTGGTGGACTCAAGGAGACCTGAAAGCCGTGAAGCTGCCCATGCAGAGAGCGTAGGGAGGACAATATTGGCTGACATGATGTTTGCGTGGTGGATAAGTAGACAGTTCAATGACACACTGACCTCAGTTGAGGCGCACTTTTAAACGCGCCCTGAAGGCGCTGATGACGAATACCTCCTTGCTGCATGCGATGCTGCCGTTGTTTTCGCTCGCCCAGAAGCGATGCAAACACATAGGGAGTAATGTCGGTACCTAGATACGCCCGACTGAACGCACCGCGGCCCTTACAGCACGGAGAGTAAGAATGAACTCTCGGGCGCTCGGTGTCTTAACTTTTGAGAAGCGGTGACTATCTAATGCTCTCCGCGAGAATCGGCGCTTTAGATTTCCCCCACCGCACCTTAGAAAGACTTGTGGAGCCCTGGTGCTCAACATAGACACTGGGCAAGTGTTTCACCAATACACGACCAATACATCTGTATTCTGGTTAGCACCAGATAGGCTAGTTACGTCTAAGGTACTCCGTTGGAGGACCTGACGTGAGGTTGGCAGGTTGACACAAATGCAATGCACATCGCAGCCAGAACGCCGCTCGACGTATTGGTGTTGACAGCAACGGAGTAATCGTGCTTGCAAAATCCGAGGGACGGGGAGATCGCGACCAACCTCCGTGATGCGAAGGACGGAGCGATGTTTGATACCAATGATAAGTGCTATTCTAGGATTGTAGTTAGGCCAAACCGTTGAACTCACTTCAAGGCTGTTCGTGGAGTCTCATAACAACATGAAGTCATGAATCGACCCAAAAACAACCAACTTATTGCTTTGTGAGGTGACGGTCCCTCAATGATCAATCCATGGCGAAAAGATTGGAGAAACTGTTGCACTGCCACCCATTATTGTTTAGTCACGTGTATTATTATTATATAATTCAAGAGCTCCTGATCCAGATTCTAAACATACATCCAAACATACACGAAGGGTTCAGACCTTTGAAGTCACAGTACTTGATGCTAGCAACTGGCAGGATCAGTATTACTACGTGCATCACGATCCCTAATGTCTGCGATTTATAACAATAGCAGGCTTACGGCGTGAATTTCATATACACAGCATCGGACGCATCCAAGGTCAAGTTGCCATACATTTCCCGATACAACGTTCCCCAGATTGGCGGGTCATCCATCAGCGCATCAGTTGATCACGATTCATAACCGGCGAGTCGCGATGAGAAATCGTTAGGTTGCTCTGGCACGAGACTAAGGCCTGGGTGGTCATAGCATCGCTTGTTGAGGGGTCACACCGCGGGGACTTAGAGCTCATGCGGCGAGCCCCTGTTATCGTCAGGTACGCTGGTCAACGGAGTTGAGTTTCAGTTGGCGCAAATCATGGGGTGATGCTTACGAAGTTCACTGGTTTCCTTTTCTGCGAACTTAAAGCCGCTGGTGCAATGGAAAATCACAAGATGACTGAAAGGTTAAACTCCTGATGCGTCCACAGTAAGGACACGACCGAATATGGCGAAGACATTGGTACTTACGTTGAATCGTAGACGCTCGCGGACTTGACACCTTTCTCCCTTGGTTTCGCTCTTTGGTCGGTGCTGTGGGGACCGAATTCAAAAATTAGAACAAGTCATCGTCGCGATCCCCGTCAGCGTCGAAGTAGCTGGTCACGTTTACTTGGAACTGTACGCGAATGTGTCCGAGACTCCGAGCCAAATGATCTATATCTTAAGCAATCGAACACTACCTTATCATGATGACGGGCATTGCTCACCACTTACCATCGAATAACCCTCGTAATCGGAGATACTTTCATATCTGCCTAAGTAATTAAACTTACTTAAACCAGCTTGCAGAACAGTCACCCCGCAGCCAGCACCAGAACAACAGATATTCATCGTGAGTTGGTTGCGAGCCTTGGAGAAATGTGAACTCCGTTGCCATCAAGTTATGACTCCAGCTCTTGGGAAGAAGAGATGACTGGTTGCGGAAGCTTTTCTTCGAGACTGAGCCACGTGGTAGGCGCGTTTGTCCAACTTTGGCATCTGAATCACCCTACCCTCCGAACTGCCGATCACCTAGTACGTCGTCACGATATGGATTCATTACATAGTGCGATAGCCAAGGCTAAGCTAGGTAAGGCGCTCGACGAATACGTTATGCCTCCTATGTATACTCAGTGACCGCACCTCAGAAGCGTCGTGGACGACGACCATCGCCGCTGTGGGTGCGATAGTCTTCGTCTCACGCGTCGTCAAGCTCGTCAATGGCCTGAAGGTCGGTTAGCGTTGGTCCCAAATCACAGCGAATGGAAGGCTGAAGTGCAATGCATCAAATGGATAGGCTGTTGGGTCGCTACCTGGTCTACGGATTCCTGCTCAACCGTTGGCCCTTCTCGGTGTCGTCCTGCCGGAAACATGGTGGAACCCAGGTCACGCTCGCGTCTCTGACAAGCAATATCCTACAAACTGACACTTCGTGGCCCCATGCAGGCCTTCTATTTACCTGGACATGGAGAAAGAATAAGAATAGTGCGTCCTTCTCTGCTCCAAGTGACCCAAGTCTCAGTCTTACCCAGTTTATCGTTACTACGGAAGCGACACTGTCTCCATCGTGCCTTTCATCGATGGAGTGCCGGCGCTTTACACACAGTCCATGGAAGTTGCAAGACAGGTTGTTTCTGCAGGCCATAGATCTGGCGCATTTGGGAAGACCGATTCGATGGGACGCGCTTTCCTGTGAGTGTATGTGCGAAACTCTCACCAAATGAGATTTACATATTGTTGGATAGCTTTTGGGGACCAAGCATCGTCGCCGTAGAGAGCGAGCAATGGAGAAAACATAGGAGAATTGCGGGCCCTGCATTCAATAATGAAATGTACGTGACTCAATATCTGATTCGTTTCCAAACGCGACAACATGCCATACCTCAAAAGTTACACACTCGTGTGGGAAGCCTCGCGGAGGCTCTACGCAGAAATGATCTCAGCCGAAGGGTGGGCCTCGAAAGACGTCATTGAAACACCCAGCATCCAGTCCCTCACATTCAAGGTGGATTATCTTTTGTCCTGCTTTAATCATGAAGAAACAAACTCACAATACGCAAGTTTACGCTCATCATATTTGCGTCAGTCGGATTTGGTCTTCCATTCACGTGGACCGATCCGCCAGCCCACAATAACGAGATGACCGTGCAAGAGTGTATCGGAATCATCTCGCGCACGAACATCTTCGCCATAGCAGCGCCCGGATGGGCATGGAAGCTCCCTTTCGAGTGGTCGGTGGACACATTCCTCCATAGCTAATTATACGAGAGAGAACTCAGCTTATACATTCCGTGCAGGGTCCGACGCACTCGTCGTGCTTACGATACAATGCGCGCATTCATGCAGTCTCAAGTCAGCACGCGACGAGAGGCGATCCGATCCGAGGCTGATGATGGACCAAAGAAGTCAGCGAAAGATGTCTTCTCACTGCTCGTCCGGGCGAGCGAGAATGAGGGAGGGAAGATGGGACTAGATGACAATGAACTTGTAAGTCGTAATTCCAGTCGGGGCGTTGCGAGAACATTTCCCTAACAGATGACACCAGATTGGCAACGTTTTTGCTCTCATGTTTGCTGGTCATGGTACGTACCTTATACAAATCGGAGTCTATGAAAAACTCAACATCACCGACCGCCCCTCCAGAAACAACAGCCCACACACTGGCAGCAACCCTTGGATTCCTAGCTTTGGACGCGGACCTCCAGGACGAAATTGTTGCTCAAGTACAGGATGTGACGCGGGGACGAGAAGATGGAGAAGTGGTAATGGACACATCTTCTGCGCGATTTTTCCTCTGCTAAATGCGCCCTTCAGCTTCTGGAAGATTATAGCAAATTAGACAAGGTCCTCGCAGCCTTCTATGAAGGAGTTCGGTTGTTTCGTAGGCCGCATAACTACTTCTTATCGGCGCAAACATCACAGCTTGCCGATTCTAGCATCAGGAGTGTTCCTCATCCGCGAGGCAAAGCAGGACACTGTGCTCAATATCTCTGATAGCGAGGAGGCCAGGATGCTGCCTGTGAAGAAAGGAACACATGTGAGTCTGTAGCCTGGTGGAGCCTCTAAGAAAGCTGACTGGACCGGTCGTTAGATAGTGGTGGATATGATCGGAGTTCGTGAGTACACAACCTTTCTCTCGTCGGAATACACGCATGCATTTACCGCCTGCAGAGTACAATCCGCGTTACTTCGCGGAGCCTGAAGAGTTCAAACCCTCCCGATGGTATAAGAAGAGTCAAGAGGACGCGGACAAGAAAGAAGACTTGTCGGAATCGGAAGAGTACACCGCTTTCAGCGTTGGTGCGTGTTTGTGGTTTCGCTCCAGAGTCTTCGGCTCATGTCGCCACAGGACCACGCTCTTGCCTGGGCCGCAAGTTTGCAACTACAGAAGCCGTTTGTCTCCTTGCGCTGATGCTGCGTGACTGGCGTGTCGAGCCTTTGCTCATGGCAAAGTCTGATGGTAAGGTGGAGACCAGGCAAGAATGGCGTGAGCGTGTCATGCAAGCGACTATGAACCTCACAATGGGTATCAAAGACGTGCCGCTCAGGTTTTCGAGACGTACGTAATGTTGGATGATCAGACCATCTGACTGGGATAGAATATTACACATGCATGGTTTCTATGGAATATATCTCGTTTTCACTGGTAGTTGTGCAGCACGGAAGGAATGAGAGTCTGGCCTATCAGTCACCTTGTTGCAATGTCTATGCAATACTTCTTCTTGAGAGCGCAGTGTGCAGTCTACATATGTGCTGCAGGTGAAGATTGAACGTTGAACAGTGACAGGGCGACAATTTTTTTTCTCTGGTGAGACTACAATGAGACGAAGGTCACTCTCCTCCTGTGAGTTCAACTTGAGGGTTTGAAGGTTTACCGAGTCTCAAACGTCGCCCGGTGGTTTGTATAGAATTTGTCAAGTCGCTTTGAATTCATGGGGATCGTGCTGCTGCTGCCAGCAAGCGAGGTCTAAGTTGGCAATGACGACCCTTACTAAATGGTCAAGGGCTTTGTTTGAAGCCATGATCGGGATCTTGCGCAGTTGCCAACTTGCCGCAGTCAAAATTGCCTCGTTGCTCGCGGTTCATGTTTGCCAAAAACAGCATTCACGTGACCGCGACATATGTGATCGAGGTCCGAGCGGCAAGGATGTGAGCGCACCAAGGAAGCTCCACCACAGCGGCAGGCTATAGGCTGCATCGGAATACTTCTAGCAGCTCCTCACGACATTCACGAACCAATATCACGACAGCGGACACCTCCGCACATTGACAACGGCTTGATGTCATGATTTGGCGGCCTGGAGCATACTATTGCTGTTTCCTAGTACCACTCGTATTCGCGCAATACACGCCCACCCCAAGGTAACCAAGTTCAACATCTTGCCGTAGTCACACTGATTTGGAATAGATGGGGTCAAGCAGCAGCTGTGCTGGAGAACACGCTATACATACACGGCGGATTGAGCGACCCGTTCAACTCGTACTCTTATACGTCTGCACCAGAAGTATCGGACCTGCTACTCCTTGACCTTTCTACATCTTTCAGCGTTTCGTCTCCTCCATGGCAGCTCTTGTCTGCAAGTTCTTCACCTGCACTCGCATGGCATACGCTATCCGCTTTCAACACGACCGAGCTCCTACTTTTCGGAGGGCAGCCGGGCCCGAATTCACAGACAGTACTTACAACCCTCAACGACTCAGCTGCGTTACTCTCGGTCTCTAATCAGACCAGCCCGTCTTTCTTTATAGAACCCCAGAACTGGGCGGGCGAGCCAATGCGCAGGATACGTCACTCCGCTTCGTCGACAGGTGGCAAGGTATGGATCATTGGCGGCGAACAGGCCGATGGGTCTGGCAACGCTTTCAGCGAACACTATGTCTTCAGCCCGTTCACTGCGGAATTCAGTCTACTTCCTTCCAGCAGCAACGCCCCGCCTGATATCTATGGGCATGCTTCACTCGTGCTGCCTGATGGACGACTGGTGGTGCTTGGTGGCTATTGCGCCTCACGTGCAGAACTGATCCCCATGAGCACAGTTTGGTCTCTAAATACAACGCAGAGCGGTCTCGCTTGGCAGGCGCTTTTCGTGTCCAGCTCATCGCTGCCAAGTCCCCGTCGTGACTTCGCAGCGGTCGTTCTTTCCAATGGGAACATTCTCATTCATGGCGGTGGTGACGCTCAGCTCGAAACCACGTTTAGTGACGGCTGGGTCCTGGACACGAGTCAGGATCCCATGGTGTGGCAAAACGTGGAGGCACTTGCGCAGCTTGGTCAGCGCATGGACCACATTGCTGTTCAAGCAGGAGGTCAGGTTCTGTTCTGCTTTGGTATGTAGTGCATGACAAGTGCGGATTACGGTAACGCTGATGCGGGAAATTTCTAGGATATGGCGCCTCTTCCCCCGCATCTGCCTCACTATTTGCTTATGATCCAACAAGTTCATCGTTCGTTTCTTCATACACCGCACCGGCAGCAGGCTCAACGCCTGCAATTAATTCCCTACCTCCCCCTACCCAAACTGGTGGCTCGGGGTCTGCGCCAGGTTCTGGTAGTGACGGTGGCGCATCCCCTGGCACTTCACCTGTCTCCCGCCCTCCTGTTACTGGCTCTGATTCTGGATCGAACGATCATACAACTACCGCGATTGCACTGGGAGCGACATTTGGGATTCTAGGACTCATTGCGGGCGGACTTGCTACCACGCATTACATCAAACGAGCGCGTGACCGTAGGGGTGCTGCGGGGAGATTTTTCCTACTAGGCGGCGACCTCGAGGTCGCGCCTGTGGAGACAGAGTCGGACATTGGGGTGCCTGCAGCGAGAGGGGCCGATGAACATATAGGTGCTGGAGGCAAGAGCTGGGTCGGTTCAGGTGCAATGCTAGGCATGTTCGCATACCTCGGCATCAGTAATTCTGGACCCCAACGACCTCAGCCAAGGAAAGACATGTTTGCAGATGAAGACACTCGAACATTTGCATGGGGTGCACGGCCGGGTATTGTGCGGCGGGAAGGCAGCGAAGGGACAACTGCATGGTCACTACGCTCGATGGGCGCGATGGTGCGGGGAATGGCGTCGCGAGAGCCTAGCGCATCTGGAACCGGCAGAGAATGGGATGAATGGGAGAACATAAGTCGCGCCGGCGAGGGAGACAGAGAAGGCTTGATCCGTCATGATGAGGAATTCAATCCTTACCCTGAACTCGCTCTGGACGCGACTCGCGGGCGAGAGGGCAGCGTATGGTCGTACACTGATCCATTCGAAGATCCCCGACCAGATGACGGTTATGCCGACCTCAATCTCCGCCCTGACGTGCTTGAGAAGGACGCAGATTATGACCGCCCCCTCCCGAGCAGTGTTATTTTCGATGATTACGACTCGACATCTTTGCGCCCTATGGGTGCCATTCTGTCGTTATCCGTGCCTTTACGCAAGCTAAGCCCCCTCAAAGAAGTCTCCCACACTTCCCGTTCGGAACCTTCGAATTCCCTCCCATCTCTACCAGAATCTTCGCAAGAACAATCGACCTCACAAGATCATTCTGATAATAGTGTCCTCCCCTCGCAGCCTGCCAGCCTCTCACAAACGTCCTACAGCCCGATCGCATCACGTTCCTCTTATGTCGCGCCTGTTGCATCTTCCCAACGCTATGCATCGATCTTAAATTCTCTTCCACCCCCCTCCCAACCTATACGCCGCTCGGACAGCTGGTGGTCACGCTTCGCGAAGACACCACTGCTTGATCGTCGCCCATCGGTTGCCTCCAACAAGCCACTTGACTTCAGAGACCCGACTCCTGCTCCTGGTCTCGTCCCTGTCGAGGAAACCTCCGGAACCTCTCCAACTCCTCCAGAATCCCAAGATGCTATTATCAACCATGGGCGTTCGATTTCGTCCGCTCACAGTGGACGCACGGCCGACACGGAGGCCGCGGAGCGCCTTGGTGGCAGCTATGACGTAGTCCAGCGCATCGCATCTGATGCATCAAGTTCTCGGCGAACGCCATCGGGAGAATCTGCCACGACGAGTGAACACGGCTTGTTGGCCGTCAACTCCCCTGAGCTCACCGAGAAGTCCACCTCGAGCAAGCCGGGTCCTGCGGATCCGCCATTGCTTACCAACCCGCCCTTGGAGGCGAGTACACGCACGCCATCTCTCAAAGACGTTGCACCGGCAGGACCCACCACCACATATCCAAGGAGGGGTACAGCTGTCTCAGGCAGAATACAGGCTTATGAACGCAGGATGTCTCAAGAAGCTGAGTCGCAACGGTCTCCTCCGCCAGTAAACACTCGGAAGTGGGAAGAAGTGGCGTCACGGAGTCGCCCCACGATACAGTACGGACTGGCTCCGCGTGCATCTTTGTTCATTGCCAATCCCGACTCTAAAAATCTCCCCTGAAACGCTCTGTCATCGCTCTGGACGCTAGGTCTTCGACTACATCGGACCCTTTTCTGCCTGTTTTTATTAGCTGTACCCATCCACGACACCACATTGGTGATATCTAATTATTTGCTTTGCATGTATACTGATTGTAAAACCCTGTCTCCATACCGCTAGATACCATTACTTTTACGCCTTAAAAAATTTGCTGTTCAAGGACTACTAGAAGTCGAGATGATTTTCGATGTGAGATTTTCAGTACGCTCCAGTACGCTCAGGAAGTCCATGACAATAAAGTTAATGAGAGAAGTAGGTAGAAGACTTAGAACAATCGCACATGCGTTGCTGCTCGGGGCAGTAACAAATCATGTGTAGTTTACACATAACAGGGCAGACGATTGGGTGCAGACGCAGTCGGGGCGCTGCTGAGTTATTTCCGCTGGTCTCCCAGCGGTGGCCGTTTTGATACCCGCCTAACCATGCACGAAAAACTAGCAACTGCTGCGATGCCTCTAGACAGGTGATCAACCATCTGTTCATCACCGTGGTAAATCCTTTGAGCCCTTGTATTCCCCCATGTACCTTGCAACTGGAAAAACAATCAACTCTAACCCGTTCTGGACTCTAAGAACACGGATAGAAGGACCAGAGCCTAACCGAACTTCGGTTCAACGCGCAAAGGCTAAGCTGCCACGGCCTGGGATAGAGATAAAAATTCATCCTGGACTCCGCCACCACCGCAGTTAAACCGAGAGGAGATCGCTGCTGTAACCTGCGGCAGGGCGCATTTGGTCACTATGGCTGGAACAAATTGAAGGCGCTGTCAGCCGACAGATACATGGAAAAAGATTCTGTCCTGCTTGACTTGTGTGATATATTCATAATAACCAAAGGTGAGAGAGTTAATTAAAATCGAGAGATACCCACGGTTGGCGCTCCAGGGACAAATGATCGACGAAATGCTTCCTCGGCAACACCGCGCAATGTTCGCAGAACAGGAGACAATGATATACCAATAGAAGCGACGATATCACGGTGCGAACAGGATGACAGAAAGATGGAACTCACATGCGCACGTACAATGAACTTCTTGAGAGTTCGCCAGTGAGTTTACAGCCGTGGATGAAGTGATCGCATGCCACTAAACCATATGAAATGATAGCAAAGAACAAGCATGGCGCACCATGGGGGAGCTGAAGTCATTCCCACTGGAGTAGGGAGCGAAGAAGCCGCGCATGACTTTCGCGTGAGCATATGCCCGGCGAACCTTCCATTACAGTACCCAATTCCAGATGCACAAAGCATTAACAGCAATGATATGACAAATATGGCTCGCTTGCCATGCTGTGGATCCTGAACAGCATGTGAGCCCTAACAGTTTGTTTATTTCTGTGTGGTCCCAGCCATGCCAAGCGATGTGTTTGTGTATGGATCTCGGTCCTCCGATCAGGTGGAAAGGTATAGGGTTCATTGCGACTAAAAATGGTGTCGACTCACAGATAAGACTTATGTGGCATGGGTGGCAGCAGTTTGAAGAAACCCAAACGGGGCGCCTAAGCTCCGAGATAAAGATAAGGCAAAGTCACGATCTTCAAATCCAGGGCCCAGCGGTGCCGCAAGTCTCAAGCAGGACACGAGGACGTGGTAGCCAGAGAAACTGTATGGAGGTGTGAGAGCGCTCGATGCGATCGTACTCAGGAGTAGCGCATCCTGCAGAGCCCTCATCGTAGCTTCTAAGATGCCGTTGAGATCTGAAACGTCCAGAATACAAATGCGCTATCCCGCAAAATGAGGTTGATGGTGAGGCACTTACGAAACATGGTTGGCAAGCTTGGTCCAGTGGCTCTGGGAACAGGATCTGGGGTGAGGGTGAAATACAAGTCCGAAAAACTCCTTCCGGGCCACCGAAGGGCTCTATAGGTGCATGAACTGTTGCACTGGTTAGAAGTCGCCTTTGCCGCTTTGAACAGGTTCTCGTCCAGAAACCCAGGTTGCGAAATGGGGCATGAGATACCAGTCGCTGGCAACTTAATACCGTAAGATTTCGCACCCATCACTGCAGCTGGCGATACAAACGGTCTCCCGACTCGGATATGGTGGTACTCGAAAGTGTGACTGCATCAACCCACAACGCGACAAAAAGCACATATGATGCTCAGTACCATTTGGAGAGCTCAGGCTGCCGCGGAAAAGGCATTCGCGGCGCTCGAAATTCCAGGTTTTCGTCGCTTCATCCCTCCAGGAGTCCAGATAGACTGCATTCTTAGCTGCGAACCTGACCGCCACCTATGATAATTTCTTCCGATGCATGTTTTCTCGCCAATATTAGTCAAACTCGTCTGCTCCAGTATGGCCCACTCAGCGCTCTGCTGGATAGCCGGAGAACAAGGTTTACTTCCTGTTAAACTTCTCGCCCGGCGGGATGCTGTATAAGCCTTCTTTTAACCTTGCCTGCCAGCTGGCCTGGAGCAACAGTTCCGCCGTCCCTCGATGTAGAAAAACAAGGCGAAATACTACTCTATTTGCAAGGAGCCCGGGACCCCTGAAATAGTAACAGATCCCTCGAGCCTCTGCTTTGCCATCACAAGGCAATCTGCCCACTGATCGGTGAATTCACTGACCACTGTCTTGTGGCCCTAGGTCGCTTGTCAGGGTGCTGGGATTGCACTTGGAAGCCTTGGCCCCACGAAGGTCAGCTGGTGCGTTGAAAATATGTTTCAGTTGCACAGATACTGGAATACCGTTACCGCCGGTGTTCTTCTACCGACTTCGAAGGGTTCCAGAAGCTCTTCTTCTGCATCTTTGCCAACGTTCCTCATTTTGGGCAGCAATTGCGGCGGCCGGAACTAACCGCAGTTGCCGGCAAGCGTCTGGTCCTCGAACACCCCTTCTTGTGTTTGGGCGTTCCTGATAGAGAAATAAATACCTGCACGAGTTTGGAGCGCCGATGACTTGGTACAGACGCCGCGTTGCAGGCGTCCGAAATGGACGCCATCTGCCTCGTGTTCCACAGAACCAAACAATACATGTGCACACCTCTCCACCGTGCCCCCTGTCCTATATGCGCGGAAGGGACGAGATTAATAACGAAACGTTCATGCTGTGCATGTGCTGTAACTTGATACGGACAGTGATAGGGAAAAGCACGGTGCTACAGACAGGCTTAACTTGAACGTTCCGTGTCCGTCGTGATGAGAGTGCATATACAGATCAAGGTGGTCATTACGAAGCCCATCTACGCCTTCAGCTCCGCGAGCACCTTTTTCGCAGCATCGTCCAATTTGTCGCTGATTTTCTCGAGGTCCTGGTATCAAGATTAGTAGCTGCAAACCAACAGGTGTATGGCGGTTACTAACCACGATGAGCAACTTGACATATTCATCTTGAGCACCTTCCTTGGTCGTACCCTTCACGCTGCTCCAAGCATCCCTAGGGTAATTGTTCGGGTCAGCCATTTACTTGATCCCACCAGCAGCAGGACAAACCATTTGGCCTTTCCAGCAAAATCAAACATCCCTGGCCTGTCGATGTTCACATCACCGACGGTTCCTTGAGGCGCAGTCAGCAGTAATCAGGAAACGTTTGCCTGATGCGAACCTTGCTTATAGTACTTGTAGTACTAGCGCGACAGACTCAGTAACCTAATCGTGACGCAAATCGGAATCTACAAAAACTTACCTCCAGCTGCCTGTCCTGAGTGGGCTGGAAGGGACCCTCACCCTTGGGCAGGCCCTGGATGTAGGTGTAAGATTTCTTGAATTTCTCTTCCAAAGTCAAAGACATGGCCAACGATGAGGAAGGGACTACCCTGCTGAGGACTGATCAGGACATCTAATCGTGATAGGCGAGCACTCAATCGGGAAGTTCGTTATCTTATCTGGGTCACACAACTTCATTTGGTCGTCAGCGCAAAGAAACTCATATCATATGTATACTTGCACCCGCGACTCGTCATGGTTCGTTGGGTCGCTGTATGTCCGCTCCGCAGTCATAACTCCCTCGGAAGTGATCGGTGGTGTAGGAAGCGAAAAGGTCTTCTAGGACCCGAGATTAACACTGTCTCAGGCTGAAAGCGAAGAAACGCGCCGAGAAGAAACGTTCAAAGTAACAGTTATTGGCTTTGATAAACAATGAATAATAGAAACACATTTACAGAGCTTTCGGAACATCGCCCTTCCATGAACAATTTGAATGATGCGAGTGGAGATGCTCAACATCACCATCATGATATCATGCCAGCAAAGTTCTGCGTGACAAGATCTGGAGTGACCGTGCGTATTATGGATGTGACAGCGCGTGACGGACTGTCTCCGTTGGGCAGACGCCGTGCAACGCCTTGACACAAGAATTAAACCTCACGACTGCAGAACTCAATCTTTGCAAATCTTGCGAGCTTGGCAATGTCACCCTCGGCGGCACCACCACCTTCACCGCAGGAAGTCCAGAGAAAACTTTCTGTTCACTCAGCTGCTAGACCCAAGAAGGTACGTTGCACTGCGTGGCATGTCAGGGCGTGACGTTGTCAGTCTCTTTGGTTTCGCCACCATTTCTGATCAGAAAAATCGCAGACTCCTCCTGTATCGCAGCCACATGTTTCTGGTACAGAGTCAGATTCCGATTCCGTTTTGTCGCCAGATTTGGTGTCTCCGACCTCACAATCGCTGGGTTCCAGTGGGGCATTGATGCCTGGCAGCGGCTCGCAGCCACCGCTCTCCTCCATCGCGGAACGGCGATCGGGTAGCGGTGAAGAGTCTGAGGAAGACGACGAAGAAGAGGAGGGCCCGTGGAGGATAGCGGACAAATCTCAGCAAACTCAAGACTCCGTGGACGAGGGCGTGATCAAGTCTGGCTATCTGTGGAAGAAGGGCGAACGGCGCAAGGTTCGTAAATTCCGGGGAGTGATTATTTTTTCCTCGGTGTAGACATTTCCTTCCCACAGACTTGGAAGAAGAGATGGTTTGTGCTACGGCCAGCACATATTGCTTACTACAAGACCTCGGCGGAATACCAGCTTCTGCGGCTACTTGACCTCGCCGATGTCCATTCGTGCACGCAGGTGGTACTCAAAAAGCACACGTATACATTTGGGGTGGTCACAACTGTTAGAACGTTCTATCTTCAAGCGCAAAGCCCGGACGAAGTACAACAGTGGGTTAAAGCTATTCAGGATGCCCGCGAGGCCCTCATGATGACTTCGACACAAACTTCGCTAACCACGACGCCAATACCAATCCCAGGGGCCCAGCCATCTAGTCGCCGCGCCATCGTGACACCTTCTCCTCCTTCTCACCCCTCACACACTCAAAATATCACCTCTTCCGATTCGGAGGATGCTTCACCCAGTGCTCAACGGACGTATTCGACTTCTTCTCAAAATCGACCCGTTATTGCATCCTCACCCACCCGGTCTCAAGCGCCTCCGAGGGATGCATCATCAAAGATAGTACTCTCCGGCTACCTAATGAAATGCGGATCGAAGCGACATAATTGGCGCAAACGCTGGTTCGTACTGTACAGTGAAAAGCTAGTCTATTCGGGAAGTCACATGGTAGGTGTAGTATGGCTCCTATCACGGGTAACTCAGAATTTTAACGGTGCCGCTCCGCTCTCAATCTTCTCAGGACACAAAGCCTCATCGGCAGTTCTTATTCTCGGAGATTCTTGACGCTCTAGAATTCGATATACAGTCACACAAGCACAACGCCACTGCCCCTCCCCCTGCCACATCGACGTTACCGTCATCTACGTCTCCCGACAATCGCAAGGCCGCACATGGGCCATATACGTTCAAAATCGTTACCACGAAACGGACCCTCTTACTATGCGCCCCAAGCGAAGAAGAGGAAATTAAATGGCTGAGTGCCGTTCGTGCTCTTATCGCACGAAGAACGGGTGCTGGAGTCGTCCCTGGGGAGCTCAGTATTGGGAACGCTTCGAAGCCGGCGGCTGGGGGTGCTGACGCTGGACAAAGTGGATCTACATCAAGCAGCGGGTTGAGACACAAGGTCAGGAACCTGAGCATCAGCGGACCGAGTGCTATTCCCGCAGCGCCCATATCGGACGACTAGGTGAACCTTGGCCAGATAACGGCATCCAAGCAAGTCTCCTCTCACTGTAATTGTACCATTCACTCTCACGTCATCATTCCTCCGATCGTGTTCTATCCCGGGTGCTGTGTAACGCCATCATTGCCTCATGTCACGACCACCCTTGTTTAACGACCTTGTCTTCTGCACTTGCACCATATCTATCTAGTCACTCGAGCACTCAACACATTGTCTATTTGCATTTCTATCTGATGATGAGACGAGATAATATTATTCGGTCACGGCTGTTTGTTGTTCGGTTCGAGACAGGAAAGTTCCCTGACTACGGATTCTTGGACTGCTGATGTTCTGTTTGATGAGCATCTCCGCCTATGGGGAGAGCGAACTTTGTCTGGACATGTTTGATAAGTGGCGTATCGGCATTGCCTGCGCTAATGCGACAAGCGCGGAGGATATGACAAGCAAGGAAGGAGCGGAACCAAAATCAGGCATAGTGGTTGTGTTTGGGGTCTCGTCCGGTGACCAAGTTATATACCGAAGTCAAGGTTGATCAGAGGATGGAGCCATGTCGAGGCATGCTCATTCGTCGCAGCATTATTTCTCCGACTACATACATGTACACTCCGACCTCAGCGGCAACGAAGAAGTTGGCAAGGATAGCGCCCATACTCTAAACCATGCGCGGAAGGTCCAACAACCTGCACCCCAGAGGAAGGTCTTTAATTTGTATCCGACATTCTGATCGACATCGCCACTAGGCGCCTTGCAACCACCCGTCGTCCACGATTGGCCAACCCTGGATTGTGACAGTGGCGGTGAGATGAGTCGGCAATACAGACTGGGAGAGTGTGCGTCAAACAGGCGTCTACCTCACCATGTCTTCGCGGACACGAAATTTATTAGAGGTGATAGTGCTGGAACGGGGGAGACTTGTGGTTGGGCCTTGGAATGAAAACTTGCGCATTCCCAGCGTGTAATGGGATGCCATGATGATGATCACACACAGGAGTTGGCAGGAGTGGCATAGAACGTGGAGCTAATGGACAAAGATAGGTTCAGAAATGTGACCAAAGGAGGACAAGGTCCAAGTTGAGATGTTCGCAATCTTGTCGAGGGGCCGTCCTGGGCCGTCGCAGCCCGTTCAAGATGTTTGGTCAGACTTGTGTCACTTGTGGGTTCTTGTGTTGTGCTCGAATCTGGACGGTTGGACTGACAGAGACGTTGATGGACCTTCTTTGTATTGATGATCAGCTCAGCGCCAAGATTGGAAGGCCGCGATGAGGGTGTTGTTGTACACACGGAAGCAAATAGTACTGCCCCCTGAAATTTCTCATGACATCCGTTCGAGATGGGGGTTCAGTCATGCTCATGTAAGCGGACCCCGGAACCCAGGTCTGTTTATGATTTTTTTCAATTTCGATCTCCAAACATTGAGGTTTGTGTACTCGCAGACCTTTCCCGTTCTCGTCGTACGTTACTTATACCTAGGCCTCTATGGCCAGAACGCGTCCCTCGTATCCGCTCCTCCTCTCCTCATACATCTGATTACGCCTTCTTTCTTGTATACTCTCTCCACATAGTTTCTCCTGTAGCTCACGACCCATACCTCTATCATCTTGTTCATACCACTCAATCATTTTACCCATGCCCCCTGCACCAAAGTCTCCCCAGGCTCGAAGAGCCGGAGCGCCCAAGGCTAAAGGCGCTGTACGCGCTAAGTCGGGCTGTTACACATGCAGAATTCGTCGCAAGGTCTGTCTTCCTTTCTTGCCGACTTCGATCTCCGCTTCTATCATCAAGTCAACTCCATCCTCATGCTGACGTGTGGCTCATACTACAGAAATGCGACGAGCAGATGAATCCTGAGGGCAGTTGCTCAACCTGCGTTCGTCTTCGTCTTCAGTGCCTTGGCTTCGGTGCCAAGCGACCCGAGTGGCTGCGGGTAATGTTTTATTTTTCTGTCAACGTTGTTCAGCAATCTGACACTCTTCGCCAAGGAGAACCGCAATGTCCTCGACTTACGAGAAAAGATCAAGACTTTCCTCGCAGCACAAGGCATGATCAAGGGCCATTCTGGCTCAGGCCCTCGCTCTTCTGAGCAGGAGCCCCAAATATTATCATTGTCATCAGAATATGCGTCGCCGAGCAACAGCCCTCAGACGCCGACTTTGTCAATTTCCTCAAGCAGCGAGGACCGACACTCCGCAACATACCCTCTTCGAGGAGGGCATTACTCTGACTCTCATGATCGTAAGACATTTACCAAAAGCCCATATCAAGGTCATGAACTTAATCTTACTTCAGGCCTGCCTGTTATGCAAGAGCTGAGCCCTGACTCGCCTCTGGAACGAAGTGGATACCCTGAAGTCCTCCTTCCCCCTGTCCCATATTCTGCGACTCCTGTTATCAATAGCTTAGATTCATGTAAGACCCCGTATCGCTACTAAGTATATGTATGTATAATAGTACTCAATGCCCTCCTTTGTTGGCAGGGCCATCGAACCATTCTCTCGCTCTTCAACGCCCGCATACCAGTGACTTTTCAAGATGGTATAACACGAGTCTTCCCGATGTTGAGGATTACTCTTCCGATGTCTCTTCCGGGTATCTAATGGCGCAACCCATCAGTCAATACAACATCTGGCCTTTCCAGCTTAGTCCGCGCCAAACCGCGTCCCTGAGGTGGTACATGGATCACGTACTACGCATGCAATACCTCCACGCAAACGAATCTCTTGACACTATCATATGGGACCTGATACATAAAAGCGACACTGCTCGGGATGCTGCATGTCTCCTTTCGGACCTGCACCGCAAGAGCACCCAGCGGGGTAACGGGGCATTCCCCCAAGCAGGACCAGAAGACGCTGATGTCCTGAGCCGGATGCAGATGACATTCCCATTCAAAGCCCCCCTGACAGAGGGAGACGCCCTCGCTGGGCTGTGCATCGTGTCCTACTTCCTCTTTTCTGGTGGAAAGGGCCAATGGCAGACCTTCCTCGACTCTGCATGCAAGTTCTCCCTATCCATCTTGAACGACCCGGCTTGGGGAGGCCCACGCAGTGTTCTGCTTCGCTGCACTGAGAGCCTTCGCTTCATCATCAAAACCTCCATGTGGTTCGATGTCCTCGCATCCGCGACGCTCGTCAGGAAACCCAAATTCCTTGATGTTATTAAAGACCTCTACGGCCCTCAAACTGCGTTCTTTGAGCACGAGCCGGACATCCCGATGGAGGAATATTCGATGATGACCGTCATGGGCTGCGAGAACCACATTGTGCTTGCTCTCGCCGAGATCGCTAACTTGGCCCACTGGAAGGACCAACACTCTCGTGCTGGCAACCTAAGCGTCCCGGAACTGGTCAAACGCGGTCACAAGATAGAGGAGATCCTTAAAAAGCCCAGCGCCAGCCACTTTGACATCACGATGGATTCTGCGAAGAAACGTGCCAAGACACGGCGCCTCACTTCCGAGGTGTTCCGTGCTTCTGCCCACGTCTATCTTCACTCTGTCATCTCGGGTGACTTCCCACAGTGCCCGGAGATCATCGAAGCCGTCAACGAGACAGTCAAATGTCTGAAGGCCGCCGAGGAAGGTCAAACTGGACGCTCAGTCGTCCGCAGTGTCGTCTTTAGCATCTGTATCTGTGGCTGCCTCACCGAAGATCGTAATCACCAGCAATACTTCCTCACACGGCTTCAGGAGCAGCAGCATGACCCCTTCGGTAACTGCCCTCAAGTTTTACTGTTGATCCAGGAAGTTTGGCGGCGCCGAAGTCGGGAATCTGTTGACTGGCGCGAGGTCATGCGGGAGGCAGAGATGCTGCTTGTCTAGAGGTTTAAATCGCGTCGGGTCGAGTTTCCTGCAATTTCTTTTTCATCTCAAGTCATCATGATCAGTTCTTCTGTGCTACTCTCTCAAATTTCCGTCCATCTGCATTTCTAACCTAACAAAATCATCTCCTAACTGCTGGGCAGGATGCTGGCTCGTACCAATAGCTAGGTTTCGCATGCGAAATACCCCCAAGTTGTAATCTCTACATGTTGTCCCCTTAGTCACGAAACGGAACAATATTCTGCATGGATCAATAACAAGCTCTTTTTCTACTGAGTGACCCATCTTTAGACTCTAACTTTTATACTCTAACTGAGCTGAAATGTCAGACGGAGATGAGTTCTGGGACTCAATCGCCGAGCTCTGAAAGTCAATTGACCCCACAGCTGGACCGCCACCCACAGGAACATTGGCTCCAACACCGCCACATTCGATCTACTGTCATGACGAATTTTTGCTATGTCCCCTTGACGTTCCCCTCGAGGCAAGATGAGTGCACAGGTTCTAAAGTTTGACCTGACCAGAGGCTATGCACGATGGAGTATTTTGTATTATCATCATCAGATATAGTAGAGTTAGTGTTTCACTGTGATGCATTCGAAGGTGATTGAGCTGACACACATTCCAATTTACTTTCTAACTTGTGTGTACATGTGCGAGGCCTTCATTTGCTTGGAAATGCATCAGACGGCATCTCGACGCGTTGCGAGGACCAGGGCACAGGGCCCATAAGCTTCGCTCCCCAGATGGGCCTGCCGCGGATCTCTTCCTGTCTATTACACCGTAATCTGGCAGCGATTATGATTGCGACGCGTCGCAAGTACTTGTGACGCCTCACCACTTTCGAAGTGATTGTGCAAATGTAATTGAAGCAAGAGCGGATCAATCATGCCTTGCATCACAGCCCATCATAGCCGAGGGGTTTCATCACACCATGGCCCAAGGTTTTCTGCCTAAGTCAGTGTTGTTATGTTGTGTAATCATCGATTGGTGAGCAACTCATCCGTCACGATGCGCAACAAGGTCCTTCCGCACCCATTTGGAGAGATTTGAAGGGACTGGGTGTTTTCCGTTTATGATCTAGCGTGAGAAGTTGTCCTGTGTGGAAAGGGGCGCCTGGTTTGCGCCATGTTTCTACCTATGGGTGATTATTGACTTAGTGCCTATCACATCGACCTGAACTGGGTGCTCGCCGTCCAGGTCACACCATATATATGGGGAGGCGAGATAGCTTGCGAAATGACTTTCGCTGGCCTATTAGCTAAGTCTAGGCAAGGGTACATTACAAATATGGTTGATAGTGAAAGGAACAGGGTTCGAAGTTTCCTAAAGTGCCTGGAGATGGGACTTTGCTCACGAAGAAGCATCGAGCTTTGTTTACCTCCGACTCCGGTATTCAAAGTAACCGCTCCCATTGGCAAGGCTCTCACCCCCTTACCGAGGGTCGGAGTCCAATATATAGCTCGGAGATACTTCGTGAGTTACCCTTTTAGATGGACGTTCCTGATAGGTACACCGAATCATTGTCAGTCTCTCCGTACTTGGAGCTCCGTTCAGCTTCCGTGCTACCACGGCCCAGCGATTCCCATCAAACCAGCGGAAGTCTCGCAAGACCGATAGTTGCGGTCCAATAAGACCCCATTCCTCCACTCAACCATGGCTCTCCCTGATGGTGAGTCGCATATTCGTGTGATGGAGCGACCACAGAAGCAAAGCTACTGTCCTAACAGTTGTCTGAATGGTGTCATACTGTTTCTGGGGCACTTTCGAAATGCCCATTCTAGCCGCAGTACCCCTGCGAGGTGATCGGATTCAAATCGATCGTAATTTTCAGCGCCCAAGAGGGGAGGACGGTATTAAAGCCACAAATTAGCAAATCTAAGCTAGCACGACAAGCAGCCCATACGTCGATCGCCTTCAGGGCTTGATCACTCCGAGTGCTGCTGATGCGGGCGATTTTATCGTCTTCTCTTGTCCTCTCGATATTTTCGTCACAGTCGGGAAGCACCCACCCCACTGCATGACGAATCGACGGTTCGGAGTTTCCTGGAGAAACGGGCATGGCACGGCGGTGTTCTCGGTTGAAAGGAGACACTTGCCAAGTAGCGAAACGGTTATAATGAAATCCGGGACCCGATCACAATTAATTGGGCTGATATCCGACACGCGATCTCGAGAACCACATGTGCCTTGACACATGTAGCATTTTCATTCAGCCTTCTTGTACACTGGATAGCTTTATTGTTGTCTGGGGCTCAACATTGGGGGAGGGGTAGTTTCTGGAAGGAATGGTGTATCTCGTCTTTCCTGTACTTGTCAACCGCTTTGTGCTTGCACCGCTTGTTGGGAACCGGTTCCCGAATGCCTCGTGCCTAACGGGCTTCATAGCATTTTGCAGAGCCGTCGAGCTCGGAGGATTATCTAATCAAGCTTGTGAATGAAATCTGGCCCTGCAGCGAAGATACGTGAAAGATGAGGCGCGAGTGTTATTTCAAGCAAAGGATTCCCAAGAAGTAACTGGCCTGTTATGAACATTAACATGCATGGGTACGCAGAATAACGGGAGAGCGATTAGTCCGTTGTCGCAACTGGCTTTGCACCGACGGAAGCTGAACTGTCCATAGCCCTCTTGCGGAGTTAGTATCCGAGAACTCGTCGCCAATTACTTCACGGCTCACGAATATGGTTTCATGCACAGACATGTTGGGCCCCTTAGAGACCAATCCTTGGAGTGTCTTGATCAGCTTCTTTTAGCTGACCGTGTCCGAAAATTCTAAACCATCATCACGCCGTCTTTTCTTTTGCGAAGGTGCCCAATCTAAACCCCCGACTACTCCTTACACTCTGCATCGGCGAATTCCCTTTGACACTCTCCGATTTCCCATCATATCATCATCTATCCTACAATCAGGCAGTGACGCTTGCTTTTTAAGAAGTTCTTTGCGTTCAATACCCCCTTGGCACATAGTACCTACCCCAAGTGGCGTGTATGTCCTATAGAAATTCGAATTCTTCGGCCAGCGGGAGTCAGTCTCCCTCTTCTGAGGTCGCGTCAAACAACACCTCCCCTGCTCTCTTGACTACCCCGCTCACCTCTGGGGCGTCGGATGAGACAAACTCGCCAACTACGCGTTCGCGTGAAACACCCAACAAGATGCCGATAGATTTACCTCGCCCAGCGTCAGCAGGAAAAGGTGGCTGCTGGTACGTGTCCAGGTTTCGTCAGTGATATGTTTCAAAAACTGACAGCATATTGATGATGATAGGACGTGTCGACTGCGGAGAAAGGTGAGATCAGTCCGTTGTGAGTGAATGCTTACCCTAACTGGGGCCCCTAAAGAAATGCGACGAACAACGTGAAGGCGACTCTTGTCATACCTGCAAACGACTCAAGATCAAATGTTTAGGCTGGGGATCGAAACGTCCGGACTGGATGCGCGTACGTACGAATATTGTGGTGTCGATTCGCCCACGCTAACCACCTCCAAGGACAAGCAAGCCGTTGAAGCGTATAAAGCGGACATCAAGGCACAACTAACGCGAGCCGGCCTCATCCGCGGTCAGCCGAGGTCTTCAATCCTGCAGGCAACCACGTCTTCATCGTCAGTCTTCACGACACAGCAATACCAAGGATCTGCAAGCGGATCAAGGCTCCCTCAAATAAGCAGTGATCCCGGACCTCCAAACCTTACCTTCGCTGATCCCATGCAAGGCCAAGGCGAAAGCCCTACAATGATGTCGATGCTTGGTGGGTACCTGCTGTTGGAAGTGCTGGATTACAGCTGACCGCAAAGCGTTAGGCTCCGTATACAACTCACCTTTTGACATGCCCCTTCCACTCTACGGGGATTCCACCTTTCCACAACTGAGCACCCATTCACCTTACACGCCTTCGACATCGCTACCCTCCTCGCATCCTTCGCCGCACGACTTACATCCCTTTGACCACGCTTTCGACAACATTACTCCTCAAGCCCTTGGATTTGACCCAGATATCACCGCTGCTGCCTTATCGGGCCAAAACGTGCAAACAGATCTTGTCCAGTACTACTTCGAGCATGTTCGGAAGTTGCAACTGGCCTTTGCCGGAAACTCTGCAGCGAACATAACCTATTCAGTAAGCTTCTCTGACTCCCATCGAAGACATACCTGAGGCTGAGACATCTTCCAAGCTTGTACTACAAGACCCCCAAGGCCCAGTGGCTAACGCACTGTGTGCACTTGCCAGCTTACATCGCATGCGCATTCACGCCGCCAGAGGATTAGAACCTCCAAACCCCACGCTTGAAAACTCGCCGGCAATAATGTTTTACGATAATGCCCATGCACAGTTGTATAAAGCTAGGCAGGGTGTATTGACCGAAGCTGACGCAAACGCGGCTTTGCATCTGCTAAGCTTCTCGCTATTTTCTGGGGGCGTGACCGATTGGAGGGCGATGCTCGATATTGCCAACGAGTGGATGGTCCAGACGGGAATTACAACCCACGAAAATCCGAAACTCGCGATGATGAGTATGAGCCCTGCGGCACGATTAGCTTTGAAAGCCACAATGGTGAGACGTCGTACCTGGCGAACCGATCAGCTCAGCGCTAACGCCTTCCTGACAGTGGCTGGACGTTATGTCCACCATCACTCTACAAACGACACCCAAACACTTACCTTTCTATCGACGTTTGTACCGAGGGGGAGGAGGTTATTGGGCAAATTCAGGTTTGAGCACTAGTGAAGAACTCGACCTTCGCGTGGACAGCATTACCGGATGTCCAGACGAAGTGTTGCTGGGCATTGCCGAAATATCCACTCTCGCGTGCTGGAAAGCACAGGAGCTACGAAAGGGCTCGCTCAGCATGCGAGAACTGATTCGACGCGGGGACGTCGTTGAGCGTCACCTTCGCGCTCAGAGGGAACCAGTTTATGCCGGCGATGCAGACCAGACCTTGCTGCATCCAGACTTGTCCCCGGGTGGAGATTCCATCACAAGGGGGCTTCCGGGAATGCCTGCCTTCGTCGACACGAGGCAAGTAGTGGCCAGCGTATACCGAGAAGCAGCCATCTTGTACTTGCACACAGTACTGAGCGATCCCAACCCCGGTACGTTGTCGTTGGCAGGGAATAAAGGCAACGCGCTGACGACTCCAAAGGTGTTCCAGAGATTATCAAGTCAATAGACGTCATCACGCATTTGATGCGTCAACTGCCGATGTCAATCCTTGACCGAACCCTAGTGTTTCCGATATGTTTGGCCGGATGCTTGACGGATGATCCCGTGCGACGAGAGGTTTTCAAAGCGCGACTGGTCACCCAGCAGAGCGACTTCGGAAACGTCCACCAAGCCCTCGTGGTCCTGAATACAGCGTGGCAACGGCGGGACAATAGAGGAGGTGCAAGTGAATGGCGCGACCTCCTGCACCTTCAAGGCAGAAGTCTGCTTCTACTGGTCTAATGACAGAAACAAATAACGACTGTCATGAGCCACACACAACCTACATGTCTGTTATGGTTTATACCGTACTCACCACCATATATTGTGACGATTATAACGTCCAAGATATTATCATTAGTATATCGATAGTGTTTTCTGCATTGTCCTATTAGCACAAATTATTAACATGAACAGATAAATGTACTTGCACGCTCTCGAGAAGTCGCTCAGCGATAGTCAGCGAGTTCTACAGCTGCCCAAAATTCGATGGGCAAGCTTTGCTGGTGTGCGAGAGGGCAGTTAAAACGACATATACTGAGGGCTATATACCGAACGACCGGAAATTATAGGATCCCCATTGAGCGTCGAGCGCCCATTGAGTACCAATCAGAGGGTGAGAATCAGAACGGATGCTTTGCAAAGAGGAAGAAAGAGCTGCACGGCTTGGACCCGGCAACTATAAAAAGCAGTGATTAACGAGAAACTGACGTGACAACTGGTTACAGACCTCAAGATATGTCAAGGCGCTTTAGGGAGATTAGCCACAACAGTACCCACGAGCGCATCAGCGCGCAATGTTCTACGATTCGGGTATCATAATTCCTGAAACTGATGCAGGGGACCAGTCGTAACTTGAGGCTTGGCTTGGAGCCTTGGACGATGGGCGTGAGCGCTTGCGCTTAGGATGTTGTCACTGTATCAAAAGAGCCAGAGCATGCATTTGGTGCGTGGCGGCCAAATAATAGGAAATAAATCAGGCACGTGACCGACGCGTCCAGAATCCGAACCGCGACGAGTCGAACACTTGCAACGTTTTTTCTGTTCTTCATCACTATCACTTATAGTTTCTACATTGACTCTCCACTCAGATCTTTCACGAAGCTCAACGTTAAAAAGCCACGAAACTTGACGAAAACTACAAGGCAATGTTCAAAGGAATATTACCTTCCAAGAGAATTCCTTCCTCGGAGTTCACCATGGTCACCAGCCTGGGTGATATCTCCAACGGCAAAGAGAATGTCCCAGACTCCGTGTCCGTAGTTCCAACAAAGCCTTCAAAGGCAACGCTGCACAAAGATAAAGCTAAACACGAGAAGTCGAAATCAGCGAAACCCTCGCAAGATGTGACAGTTGAACCTGTGGTCATGAATCAAGCCTTTGATCGACTGCTGGTAAGAATACTTTCCGCCCATGTGGTCTCCAATATCTCATAGAGCTTGCTCTAGGACGAACTACAAATCCCACCCACCCTGCGTCCAAAACTTGCCGGTATGGATGCAACTGTGAAAGCAGCTATGCTGAAGTCGTCCCATGTATTGACGTCGAATCCACCCGTGACCACTGCGGAGCCATCGACACCTCGGACCATGCGAAAAGCACGTAGTATTGAGTCCATGGCCTCGCCTCACGCGCCGCTCTCAGCAGTTGGTTCCGATAGCCAGCCAAGACGAGGATTATGGGGATCGGGCCTTGCCGGCAAGAGCACCACCGACCTCCATGCCATGGACAGCTCAGACAAGTCTCATGGTAGAGGTGCATCTTTTGATGCTGCACGAACCCTGTCCCGAGCGCAGGCACCACCAGTTATCCCTGGTGAACTTATGACAAGCAAATCGAAAGAGAAGGCCCTTGGCAAGGCAATAACACCTGTCAAATTTTGTAGCCTTCTATCCTCATCTTCTAGCACTATGCTCGATGTGGAGGTTGTCAAGAAACTGAGGCTAATGCTACGAAACGAAGCAGCAAGGTAATACTCATCAATACTACCAGAACACCGGGCTAATAATTTCCTCAGCTGGACAGAAGAGTTTCTTCGTTCAGGAGGTTACAGCGCCTTGCTTACAAGGCTGAACGAGCTCCTGGAGGTTGAATGGCGGTTAGCATTTTCTCCCTTGATATTTTCGCAGCGAGTTGGCTGAAACGAAATCCCAGCGAAGAGCAGCACGATGACCAGATGCTTCACGAGCTGCTGCGCTGCTTCAAGGCACTGTCCACATCATCAATAGGATGCTTCGCACTCCGAAGCTCCTGTCCCACCCCATTTGTCCAGCTGATCTCCTTGTTATATTCTGACAAGAAGCCCGGCGACGTAGCAACGCGCCAGCTAATTGTAGAGCTGCTTCTCATCCTCTTCGAGATTTACCCTTCATCATCCCTCCCATCAACCGGTGGTCGTCCTCGTCGTGAAGCCTGGGAGCCCACCAGAGAACCAAGCCAACTTGTCACTTTACCAGCACCCCACAAGACTTTCTTTTCACTCATCCGTGCTCTGTTGCTGACTCCGGCTCCACCGCCAACCGAATCACCCGCTGCACCCGTGTCGCCACACGCCTTCATAGAGTCCTTACACCGTCCACGCATATACAAGTCGTATCTGCAGGAGCTATCTGATGTGTGCAGAGACTATTTCTGGGTCTTCTGCCATCCAAATAACACTGTATGGAACCTCGGAGAAGTAGACGAAGGAAAGGTCGAGAAACCTAAGGCTCCTGGAGGTATGACAGGTGGTGTTGAATTTGAAGCTATGGGCTACTTTGTAAGTTTGAAAATATCATGACCGAGCACCGCTCACCGCTCGATACAGACCACACACCTTAAGCTCATTAACGCCATCTCGAGAACCGTACATGAGCTCAATATGTCAAAGGAGCACGACATGTCTGCGCATCGCTTCCATGCGGATCTCTTTGCAAGTGGGTTTGAGAGGATCATCTTGGTAAGTTGACGATTGTCTTCTTAGCTGGAGACTTCTTACTTACTAGGGTACTCTAGATCTCCCGCAAAGCATCGACAGCGTACTATCCCACTCTTCACTTGGAATTGGCACGCTATATCTTTTGGGCTGGCCTCGCGAGATTCGAGCTGCCTTGGACTGTGTCGCGACTTATCGGTCCTCCTCCCACGGCATTGTGCAATGTGAGCAGGTCCTCGAAGTCGAGCAGAGTGGAGGGCCAGAGCACGCACAGCTCCCCGACGAAGCGGAGTGCCGCTCCTCCACCAGGTTTCGTTGGCCTACCTTCTCCCAAGAAGGTGGAACCAATCAAATTTGAGTAGGACGGCGTCGATTGCCGGTAAAATATCAAGGAGTCAACCCTTATCTTCAGCCCACGGGCTTCGTTCATTTACCGTTCCTATTTGGTCGTATGTTTGATGCATGCTTTTTACTCTCCGTGATTTGTAGTCCTTTCCTTATGTGAAATTGTACGCTGATAGCTCTATCAATCATCGTTGCTGTTGTATTTCATGTCGTTTGCATAAAAGGGCCATTCTCCGGAAGATTAACGAATCTATTAGGGTATGCACAACAACAACGAGGTACAGTGACAAAGAAACGATACATGGATGGTGAGCATGAAATAGTATCCACAATTGGAGGCTCCGAGTCTGAGCTCTGGTAATTACAATGAATATCCCTCCGCTAGGTCCTAGTTGCCGTGACCACCCAGAAGACGGGAGGTTTCCTCGCCGATGCCCAGTCTATTGTTCCTTCCCCTAAACTTTAATTCCAAGCCAATCACACACCTCATAACCCAGCACAGAGAGAGGATAGCGAAACCCAGCGCACTCCAGTGAATGAACGGAGAGCGCTCCGGTGTCTGTTGGACGACTACCGCAAACAGGTACCAAGAAATGGCGAGGCAGCCAGGAAGATCGCCCTCAACGGCTGAATAAGCATACGCAAAGTCGGCCATCTGAAGAAGGACACTAAAACGAGGTAGTCAGTTTCAAGTTAAGGGAGGATAGATAACAGAAACCATGCTTACAACGAGGCGAACACGAACGCCTTTGTCCAAGCGGAAGCCGGCTCGGTGAGTGCGTCGACCCCAAAGGCTTCGAAAGCAGATAGGAAGACGAGCCCCACAGTCCAGCCGTGGTACAAGGAGAATGGCAGATGTAAGAAGACCTCGTCGCAGAAATTGCGCAACGCTGTCCCTTTGACTTCTTGATATATTTGCTAGACCATTCCGATCATTAAGAGGTTCGTGCGAGGGATGACAATCTCGACACTTACTGTTGTCACCGAAACAGCGAAAATGATAAAGACCAAGGCTGTCGAATTATTAGGAGAGCAAATTTAACCAGAAGATCGGCTGACCGCACCGTATCTGTATTCTTGGGTAGTCCAGGAGTAGATGTACATCGCATTGAGGAAATCAAGTAGCGGGAGTCGCCAACCAATTCGGTCGAGGATGATTTCCTTGCCTCGACCAGAAAATTGATAGACGCAAGTACCCAAGATCAACATGTGGATGAGAGGCCTACGAGAAGGTTGAATTTAGAACATGAAATAATAGGTGAATTTACTTCGCACATCGACCTACCATATGAAGAATGACCACGGCGCAGGAGTGAAGTATGTTTCCTTGCCGGTGTAGTAAACGTCCAAAGGCGAAATTACCGTGTAGACGTTCCCACCCATGACGAAGATGGCGCCAATGATGTTAGCGATCTGGAACAAAGAAAGAGACGTCAGCGAACATCTTCGACTAGGAAACCCAATGCGACGCTCACCTTCAAAAGCAAGTGACTTGACCAGGAATTCTGGTTCTGACGAGAACCAAAAAGGGGCGGCATTGTTTCGTTCCTGCTGGTTGAGAGAATGAGGAGTGCGAGGTATGGGATGCAATAAGGAGTCCCTGCGAGCCTTTGGCCTTATGTACGCCCAAGCCATTGCGATGGGGGGCTTATGCGTGCATGTCGCGTTTCAAGCGCGTGTATCACCACTCACGTGGAATGCAAAAGCAAGCGCTAGCTCAGGCTGTACTAGTACTTCGAGTTACGCACCAGAAGTTTGCAAATAGTTCTTATCACAAGCCTATTGCGAGCTATACAGGAGCGTACAGCTCCGTACAAACAGAAGGTGCGCTTCGCAGGGTTGAACGGCAGTGAAGCATTGGCGATGTATTTCGAATTAACATTCTTCGTGATGAGTTTGCATACTAGATATCGGGGCGCTGTACAAGTCCAAGTTTAGCAGCCGGCCTTAACATCGTGGCGAGGAAGTAATGAAAGCAGAGAGCGCCAGCAACGCAGCCGCGTAGATCCGAGCTCCAGTACTACCTTGCAGGATACCAACCTCTCTTCTTCGGCCTTGCAGCTGCGCAGTGAGTTCTCTGAACCCTTGATTACTGCAAGAGAGGCCTCGCTTCATTCGTGTGTCCCGGAACCAAACCTGCACTCAACTGGACGCTTCCACTCAACTTCCACCTGTACTTAGAAGCAATAGAACCAACCGCGGATGTGCCAGCTCATCGCATATCTACATCTCCCTAACATATAGCCAGAGAGCACGAGGGGTAAATTTCAAGTTGCTGCGTAACTTAGCTCACTGGTATACACAATCGACCATGACTGCCAGTGTGCTCGAAGTGGCAGACTTCGACAGCCTCACGGACAAACCGCACTTCCTGACGTAATCGCATTACCCAATTGCAAGAGGATCACCTCGACACTTGTGGCGTCCGTGTTCGGGAACATGGTAGTACTTGGTAGGATCAGGAGCTCGCACAAACTGTCGAGTTGTTGGCTGAACGCGGAGTTAAGTCCTCAGCTCCGAAGTCCACCGCAGACATGCGACGTGATGATATGAAGCCGCATCATGCTGCAGGCATGGCCTTATCCGTGCCTTTCAGTACTTGGCAAGAGAAGCCAGCGATATTTGAGCAGTACTTCTGGGCGGGATCCTGCAGATATCTAATGTCTGGCGTAGTACACTGAGCTAAGGGGCATAAGAAGGTTTAACTAGCGGTCCCCACAAGTCGTAAGACTTCGAGAGTGAATCAGCTACTGCGGTGCGGCCCGGGACACTCCTGACAAACGGCAGCCTTGAAATTCATGGTGCGTAGATGGGCCTCGACTCCGTAACATACGTATTGAATAGTATACAGTGCTGAAAGCTGGATAATGATGATGGTCAACGCCTGACGTCCTGAACATACACTCGTACTTGTCCGTTGCATAAAGATCCCAAGAAAATGAAAACGGGCATAGTAATCGTCACGTTAACCTGAACCATCCTCGTGGACCGATCAAACCTTGATACGGAGGGCTTTCTTGAATGTCTGCCACTTCGAGTGGTTCGAAAACACAACTTGCCACCTGGATGGAGTTAGTTAGCGTCACTCAAGCACCTTACTGTGAGCAACAAACCTGATGATCATGTCGCCACGAGCCAGTGCCTTGCGACCTTCCCGAACCGGCATGCCTGCTCCTTTGACCAAGACCTGACCCTCGGTGGCCTTGTCGTAGATCGGATAAGGAAGGGTGAAAGTAATCTCTTCTCCATCCATTCCTTCGATGCAAAGTTCGCCCCCTTGATCGGCGAGGGCGTCCTCCCAAGGCACACAGACATCCAAATACAGGTCGTCCTTAACTCGAGAGAAACGTTCGTCAGGGACTTCCTCAACCAGGAAGACTACATCCTGGAGCGTCCCGTCCTTACGTTGATGACCTGTACGTGGGCAAACGATCCTCGTACCGCTCCGCATGCCCGGTGGTATATCGATGGAAATTTCGACTTGCTCCGTTTGGCGCGATAACAACTCCCTTGTTACGAGGAA
Organism: Hydnomerulius pinastri MD-312; assembly: GCA_000827185.1. Classification (NCBI taxonomy): domain Eukaryota; kingdom Fungi; phylum Basidiomycota; class Agaricomycetes; order Boletales; genus Leucogyrophana; species Leucogyrophana pinastri. The sequence continues at coordinate 728,262 of KN839840.1, forward strand.
TCGGTAACTCGTTCCGTGAAACATTTCATCAAATGTCAAAGGGAGTGGGAAAAGCCATTCCTTGGAAGCACCTCGAGGAGCGTTGATTGCGCGCAATGGTGAGCCATACGGGGGGACATCTTCATCACGAGGCAGGTTTCCAGGCCGTTCTTTTTTGCCTTTAGTGGCACCCTTGGAGAGTTTCTGAACGAATTCGCTGCTCATGATGATGAGCATCTTAAGACTGGTCAAGACGATCTTTATGCTTACTCTGCGAGCCCTAACCTGGATGGTTTGTGAAGACATCCCGAAGGAGGTGGAATGACTGGTTTCGAGGTGTGTGAAGCACTCGAGCGACTGTGAAAGGTCTTTTCCGAGCGTGTATCATGCTTTGTCTCATTCGAGGGAGTGGAAGAACGAGTGTCTTTCTTGGAAGGCTTAGGCACATGGGACCCATCAAGACCCTCAGAACTGCGGCTGCGAGTAGAAGGAGGTGCATTCTTCTGCGCAGTGGGACCCGGAGGATCACGCAGGTGATCGTGTGACTTAGAGGACTTACGGCCGCTCTTCATGCGATCAGAGCTAGAGCGATGCTCATCTGCACTACTTGGCTTGGCTGGACGAGAATGAGACTCGGATTTCTGGTCGTGAGATGATCCATGGGAGGAGGGTGATTTCGATGACGCAGGCTTAGGTTTAGAGCTAGGTTTCGTCGTGTTCGAGTTCTGACCGTCGGAAGGCGCGGAAGAAGGGGGTTTCTTCGATGACTGTGGGTTTGATCGGTTGCTCCCGTTCGAACTCGGAGACGGTGCGCGGCTCGATGCCTGAGAGGTGCCTTTTGTGTGGGTGTCAGAATGAGCGGTGTCAGCGCTGCTAGTGGGCATGCTGGTTGTTGATGAAGTTTCGGCAGATGATGAATGAGTGCTTTCTTTCCCGTCCATTAATGCATGGTACGCTGTATTCACCTAGCAGTATTGTGACAATCAGCACGTCGAGCACGCTCGAAAAGGATTATCATACTTCGATGAACATTTGCGCCGCGTGTTCCTTTCCTGCCAAGTGACGGTCGGGATGCCACTGCAAAGCCTTTGTTCCGTTGTCAGCTGAGAGAATCTCAGTCGGTTCAGTGGAGAATACGCACAAGTTTCTTGTACGCAGCTCTGATAACATCATCGCTGGCGTCGCTGGTGAGACCCAGCACTGCAAAGTAGTCGGGCTTTTTGGCGGGCATTGTCGGAATGGTCAGGTTGGGTAAAGTAGTGGTTGCGAATCACGCTCGGTGGTGCAGCTGTAGGAAGGTGCTCCAGTGAGTGGAAAGCAGACTGAGCGCTGTTTCTTGGACGCACTGTAGATATATACGAGAACAGTGGGCTTTAAGATCAACTGACTCTCCAATAGATAGCTTCCGAAGCGATCACAATGACTGGATGAGACTCTTGAAGGCTGAAACCAACGGCCTCATGTTTGGCACGTTTTGCTTGCCGGCGCTACAGGAAGTAATTGTTCATTCGAAGACTCGTAAGATTAGTCTCGATAGATCAGACAGCATGGCTGTTGGCATTCAAACATATCTCGCATCCTTGCCTGTTTCCGCGATATGACGATCCAGACACTGCTTGGTTGAAGCTTGGAGCTTGAAGGCTTGGCCAGGTGCAAGTTTATCGAAACCAACAGCGGACAATGCACGGTGAACATGCTTGCCTTTTTTGGCTGTTCGTGTCGTGTATAGCTGCTGGCGGTGGCGTTGGCAAGGTCGGACTTTGCACGGGAGCCACCGTTCCATTATCCTGGAAGGAGTTCTAACACCAACGGCAAGGATTGATTCCACAAGGTCTTGCAATCATTCACGAAAATGAGTTTCATTGAGAACGGATTGACTTCTCCCGATGACGGTCGATTTTCCCTCGATGCCTTTCATATCAGTTGATCAAGTGCTATCAAGTGACACCAATGAACTGATGACTTGCTTTACGGGGACGAATAGCTGGCCTTCCGGAAAGGTCCACTCCCTCGTGTGGACACTCCCGCGTTCTGCTGAGCGCTGAGAGGTGTTTCAAGGTTAGGTTTATCTATTCGCGTGCTGACGCTTGTTTTTAATCTCCATCGTTGACAGCTTTGGGACCTGCCCCAGGTTCCTGCGTCCCATCTTATCTGTCTCCGCATTTTCCTTCTGCTGACCTCCTCGAGCTTGGATGTATCTTCTCTTCCCATTTAACAAGACTATCAGGAAAGCCAGCGATTTCCTGTCTCTCCTTGGCCTTCCTAAGTTCGGAGAACGTTACGATTCATCGTGAGCAGACCGTGATAGACCACCGCTCAGAGCATTTGGGCAGTTAATATTCAGACTGATCTCTCATGCCATGTGGCCACAGAAACCCCATTCAAATCTGGGGTGCATTTTCGAACTTAAAAAGCCGCTGGAGCGGAGGCGATTTCAACTCTTCCTCTATCCAGGAGATAAAGACGGTCGGCATACTGGCCGTGACGCCACAGTGTTTGCAGCATGTCCTGTGCTCAATTCTCGCTTCCCGGGTGCCTGGTTTAGCCACTCCAAGTGCTATGTTTGAATGACGCGTCTCAGTGACCTTTTTTTGCTCCAACGTACAGTCTCCCAACACATGTCTGATTTTCTAGTGCGTACCTTGTACTGCGACTTCTGAGAAATCTCGCAGTGAGAAACTACATCTTCCATCTATGCCATATGTGGACCTGTCTGATCAATTTCCTCCCTGATCGGCCCGCGAGTACTAATACTTCTCAATGAACTTGGTCCTGACTTTGAAATCCACCGGGTCTGGCGGGGCGCCCTTCGGACGGGTCTTGCAAGAACTGTGCTTTGCGGGATTTCCCCACAGTGTCCGAGCCTAACTTTGATCTATGGCATCCCCGAGCCCAGCCATTAGGTACGCAGTCTTTGTTTAACCGTTCGGCGAGTTCAACCCCTATCTTCCACCCAACTGACCTGTGTACAAAGCTTTATCGGGTGCCGGTTGGGAATATTTGGCGGCGTCCGACACCGTCAGTTCTGGGTTTGCTGCCTTCGATGACCTCGCGCTTGCTGAAGGTTCTTCTGACGCCGATGGATACAACGTGGCGGTTCTGCAAGCGAGTGACATACATTCCATGCGATGATAATGGCTTATGGTGTCTCAGGTGCTCATTGACTCAATGAAGGGTGGTTTCATGAGGGAGTTTTCGAAGTCGTTGCATGCTGATGAGCACACGCACGAGCAGTCATCAGCGCGTGAAAATAAAAGTACAGTGCTACAGTACGGTAATATAACAGTCTGGATGCAAGCATCACTCCTGTAGTGATCAGGCCAACACCTTCCGTATACCTTCCTTCTGCGAAGGTGTTAACCGATCAGGGAATACAATGTCCCAGCGTATAAGTAGATCTCCTTTCTTCTTCGTACTTCCTTGTTTACGAATTGGCATCCCTTCATCACCTATTCTCGTCTCCTGACCAGGTTTCACGATGCCCGCAGGGACAGGGACCTGAAGCTTCCGCCCATCTAGCAGTTCCACTATTCGCTTGGTGTCGCTGCCGGTTAATGCTTCCAGTAAGGGTATCTTCAGGTGACAGATGAGATCATCCCCTTCTCGTGTAAATACGCTGTGGGGTTTCTCCTCCACGACAAATGCGAGGTCCTGTGACTCGCCGTTGGGTTGCTCGTTGCCTGCCCGAGGGAAGCGTATTTTAGTGCCGCTCTTCCAGCCCGGAAGGACTTGTATTTCGAGGACCTTCTCCTCGGTGGTGCCACTGAGCAGTTTTCGGCCAACCTTAAGGTGCTTAGTTGCTCCTGAATAGAGATCTTCCAGCGTAAGTTTCAATGGGCGGCTAATTTCCGAGGGTTGTGGAACTGGTGTCGATGCTGCGCGGTGTGGTCCAGTAGACGCACGAGGCATGCCACCTGGCATACCTCCGAAAAATGAGCCGCCCCCCATATCGTCATCAAACATGGAAGACATAGGGCTCTTTCCACCCATACCTCCCATCCCACCAAATCCGGAGAAACCACCCCCGGAGAATATTTGTCTTCAAAGCATACCAATCAGCAAGAGTGTTGACTCGATGAATTGTCACAAATACTTACTCGAAAATCCGCTGAGGATCAGTTGGTGAGAATCCCCCACCACCAGCACCACCTGGACCAGTAGAGAACGAGAACGAGGTGGCCCCAGGGAAGCCTCCGAAACCGGAGAAGCCAGCTCCGGGGGTTGGGCCGCCACTACCCTTCAGACCTTCCTCGCCGACTTGGTCATAAATATTACGTTTGTTCTTGTCACTGAGAACTTCGAAGGCTTCCGACACCTAGTTATTTATTTGATCAGCACATCTGACTGGTATGTGGAATCCACTGTCCTACTCGCCTCTTTGAATTTTTTTGACGCCTCTTCTGAACCGTTATTTCGGTCAGGGTGCCATTTCAAGGCCTACAATAGTTCCAGTAACTTTACAAAAAATGTGTTAGAAAGTTGGGCACATACCATTTTCTTGTACGCTTTCTTGATTTCATCTTCGGTAGCGCTGCGTGATACACCCAGAACTTTGTAGTAGTCTGTACCCATTGTGTGGTATCGCAAAGGAGATGAGTCGAAGCGTTCAGTTTTAAGGCAATGGAAAACTTTCGAGACTGACCAGGCTCTTAATCGACTTCAGCAGAACGTCCCAGAAACTACTCGACTGACGTCAGCGATGCATAAAAGTACCGTGGGAGTGAGGGAGCGGCAACTCCCGACTCATGAACTGCACCCGGTTTTGACCAGATCTTTGGCCGACTCTAAAAGCTAAACGACCTGAACGACAACCATGGCTCACAGCAAACAGTCTTCCGAAGAGTCTAATGGCAAGAACGACAATCCAGGACTTTTTAGAATTTCTTGGGGTGCTTTTTTTCCGTTCTCGTCCTCTGCGTTAGCATCCTTGCCCGAGAACTCACAGAGGCCCACCCGGTATACCAGGGAGGATGATATTCCGGAAGCCGAACATGATATTGACGGCGAAAGGCCCACCATTCGCGATTACAATGCAATCAATTCAGTACCTCCCCAGGTTCGGGTCCCAAAGAAGGTCGCAACGTCTTTGAAAGTAGAAGGCAAAGTGTGGTTTGCCAACGAACGGAGTTAGATCTGTCCGTTCATCTGTTCTCGCCAGCCTTGTTAATGTTTTGACAGCGTGGATTGCTTGGCTCAATCTTGCGGTTCTTCTTGGAACGTTGGCACTTGCCTTATTTAATGCTTCTGAGGAGAGCATTGCACGAAAGTTTGCATACACATATGCTGCTATCAGCGTCGGGGTGGTGGTACGTCGTTACTCCTGCTGGCAAAATATTCCCCACCTCCAATTAACATGAACGACAGATCTATGGCTTCTATCTCTACCAATCCCGCATTACGATGATCCGCAAGCGTGATCCTGGACACTATGGTTTGACTCTACCCCTCTCGAAGTGCCCCAGACTCAATTAACAGTGCATAGATGCCATCATTGGTCCAGTGCTGATCAGTGCGCTGCTATTTTTCGCGGTGCTGGCGAACTTCATGATTCGTGGTAAGCATTGAGCTTGTGGTTTACTCTGGTCGGCCGACTAATCTAAAACTTGCTTTCTAGTTCAAGAGCTGTAAGCCCCATTGTTGATCTTCACGAACGTTCTTTAACCCATGTACGTGAAGCCGTCGACAGGAAGTGCCAATACCAGGTTTGGCATTCTTATACCAGACTACGACCAATTACGCACCATCTGTATATTAGCAATCGACATTTTAGTTTCTTGATTCAAAGGAATTAAAGTCGGGCTTCATTTTCTCAAAAAGATATCTGAGCGCGTGTTCAGGTTCCCCATACGTCCAGCGTTTGTTCACCGATCGATACTGCACAAGGAAGGGAGCCATCAGCAGGTGGGCTATCACATCGTTCTTTGAGTATGCCTATGAACAACAAATTTCGTTCTTGTCCAGGAGTAGCTTCAACCTCCAGCGGATCAGATCGACACATCCCCATGAATACGCTAAAACGGTTATTTCCAGTTCGTCTCGTCCACCCAAGTAGGGTAAGTGCAGCTTTTTCAAGTTCTTCATGCAAGGTCGTCCGAGAACAAGGCGAGATTTACACGTTATATTTAAGCTGCCTCGAAGATCTTGAGAATATGGTGACCCGCTATCGCTGCCGTACGTCGAAAGTTCACTGCGACACATGTTCCCCGTCGCCCCATCAGGCTAAGTTCATGCAGATAAGCTTTCCATGAGGCAACGACAATA
>KN839840.1:736111-751289 GCA_000827185.1 Hydnomerulius pinastri MD-312
CCTGCTTTTCTTATTAACGCTTAGTGACTGCACTCCAACCAGTTTAAGATGGCGATTAGAACTAATAGTTATCCAGATTACAAAGGGATACCGTCACATCATACAACCTGGTAGCCGTACCCAGCAGCTTATTTCAAGGCCTTCTTCATTTTCTGCAAGGGAATCAGTATCAGCAGACTAGAACAGGGTGGATGGAAAGCCAATAACATACCTCCTCCATCTCATCCAGATCATTAGTCTCTATGCGGATAATCTTCTTTCCGAGAGTCTTTTCGATCTCCTCCATTTGCGACCAAGTCCGCGTATCGTGGACGAAGTTTATCGATATACCCTTACGTCCAAAACGACCAGTTCGTCCTGAGACACGTCAATCCCTCAAGACACAACAATCTGTAAAGATAAAACGACATACCGATGCGGTGAAGGTACGTTTCGACATCAGGTTTAGCGTCATGGGAATGCTGGTTGCCGCGTTCATTCATCAACGGGAGATCGTAGTTGACGACCATGTTGACCTGGAGAATATCGATACCACGAGCAATGACGTTCGTGGTGATCAAAACCTTCTCCCGACCCTCACGGAAATTGTCGATGATGGCGTCACGCTCAGACGCATCCTTGGCACCATGGAGAGAGGCTACTTTGTGCCCTTCAGCACTCATCCGCTGTGAGATTCTGTCTGCGGTGTGCCGGTGCTGAGATGGAATGTGGGTCATGGGTAATGCTGAAAAGAGAGATCTCGTACTTGGCAGAAAATGATACTTTGGCCGATAGTCAGGAGTTGATACAGCGACACCAAAATATCGTATTTGTGCTCCTCATCGCGGCAGTCCATATAGAACTGCCGGATACCCTCCACAGTCAGCTCCTCCTTCTGTAGCTCGATCTTGTTGGCGTTGGGCGCAAACTTGTTCGCGAAGTTCCGCACGTGATCAGGGAAAGTGGCAGAGAAAAGGATGATCTGAGGTTGCGACCGAGGCAGGAGGCTGAGGGCACTAGACATTAGCAGATATCCAGATGACTAGATGGATCTGGTACTTTTTGACCCTTAGTGTCTGTTCACCGAGACCATCCTGGTCAAGCATGTTATCTGCTTCATCAAGTACAAAGACCTTTATCCCCGATGGATCTATGACTTTTCGTCGCAGAAGATCGGACATCGTGCCAGGAGTGCCCACGACGATGTGGGCCGTTATCCGCGTGACATCCTTTGGGAGGTTGTCTTTGATACCATATTCTGTTTGCACTTGGGTAAACTTCCCCATTGCCACCACCACCGACATGATTTGTCGGGCAAGCTCGCGCGACGGAGCGAGACAAATAGCCTGAGGAGGATTTAGATGCTAGGTAAGCAACTATGACATCTATGCCATACCTGGGTCTTGTTTATCGAGAAGTCCACTCTGCTAAGCATGGTAAGAACAAATGCTGCTGTCTTGCCCGTGCCAGCCTGCGATTGTCCGATCATGTTTTGTGGCCTAATGATAGCGTGTGGTTGCGAAGATCCGACATGATCAATGGTACCTACGGGTTTGCAAGAAGAAGCGGTAAGGCGCTCTCTTGAATTTTAGACGGTTTCGAGAATCCGAGCGCGTAAAGACCTTTGAGCAAATCTTGATGTCTGAATGACAGTCATAAGGAACGCCTCATTCATGGACTATTGGCTGAGTAACTAACAATCCTAGTTGCTCGAACGACTTCACGCTGAAAAGGGGAGAATTTGGATCGGCTTGCTGATCTGCTAGCGTGACCTGTACGCAAGAGTGAGTTCACGGCGCCGTCCACATATGATGTCACGTACCGTAACCTCGAAAGTGGAGGATATTAGATCGGTTTGGCCTATACAACCCGGTTCGTCATGTAGAACGACAATAAACTACTATGAAATGTCTTTGCACCTGATGGCGCAGCTTCCGCCACTTCTGGTTTGGATTCCTCTTCGTTTTCTTTGCTCTCTTTCTCCTCAGGCTTCGCCGGAGCTACAAAACTGATCAGTATCAAAAGCGCGTCTCTTCAGATTATATCATCACCGTCAGCCTTAGGCGTGTAGAAACCATCTGCGTCCTTCTCCATGATTCAAGTTGTTGAAAGTGAAGTTGATTCCGTTGAGCAGGTGCAAGCTTCGCTAGCCTAAGCCTTTGTCAATCACGGAAGGGCCATTGCCGAGCGGAGTCAGCACTCACTATCTTATCTTATCAGAGGGACCCTAAACTTGACCATCGTGCTCGGGCTACTAGTGTGAATTTTGCTTTCAACCCAGTCCATGTAGGTCTCACAGTTCCTCTTCGTTGTGGGATACATATCGGTGAGCCCCTTAACCCAGTTTCTGTTACACGATGAGGTTGAAACGCGCAACAAGCGGGTGCTCGCAGCTCTGCAGAGACAATGATGCTCCACCCGCAATCCAGGTCTTTACTACCGCCTGGGTTCGCTAGTTATGCAATGCAAATGCTCCAAAATGTCCAGCACGGGGTTTCAACAGTGGAGCTTGTCTATACATCTCACGAGCACTGGCCATGCCGTCCTGGCCACACTGTGCACGCCAGCCCCGTCCTCCGCATTTCCGTCCTGGACTCTTCGTTTAACCCCCCAACCGTAGCCCACTTGGCGCTTGCTAAGTCCCAACCACCACCATACTCAATTTATTCCACCCCCGCTTCCACTGAGTCTGGACTAGACTATGATGCCAAACTTTTGTTGCTCTCGGTTCGGAATGCCGATAAATCACTGAAGCCTGGGGATGCTACATATATCCAGCGACTTGAAATGATGCACCTCCTCTCGCGCGACATTTACCCTGCGGTCAGCAGTGAGAGCGAGGTTGATTCATCGAACAATCCTTCACGCTCCAGCGGAAACGTCGCTGTAGCTATCATCGACGAACCCACGTTTGTTGGAAAGTCGACGGCACTGCTTCGCTTCCTGCAGACACGACTTGCAGCACTGAACAATCCACCCAACCCACTCACTACTACAGCCAATACCATCCGTGGAATCAACATTGCCCCCTCTCCGAAACTGACCTTCCTCCTGGGTATCGACACCCTTGTGCGCCTCTTTTCGCCTAAATATTACCCTTCTGAACAAGCTATGGCCCATGGTCTCCGCGTTTTTCTCTCCCCTGATGGAGAGGATTGTCGCGTGGTATGCGCACACCGTACGAGCCCGGGCACTGATCAAACTGTTCAAGAAAAGACGATGGATGTGGCGAAGGAGTTCATCACAAGTAAACGTATCAACCTGATTGAAATTGGGGCTGACGAACAGACTTATAGCTCAAGTGAAGTGAGGGCCAAAGTCGCAGCAGGTGATAGCAGATGGAAAGGGCTAGTCACGGGGATCATCGCGGACTATATCATGAAGAAAGGACTTTATACCTCATGCACGGGCTGTGACTGAGGGGTCTTAGGCACTCGAACACTTTGTACAACAAGGATGAAGAGAAAGCATCTATTGCGGTATTACTATCACATCTATGGTACAACAATGCGCTGAACAGTATACGGTGTAGGAAAATATGGGAAGAATACAGCCATTCGTGTGGTCATGAAGTACGATTATGATTTTGTGGAAGATCGACTGGATCATTACGCGGAAGCTTGGGCAAAAGCAATGGCAACAGTCTGGAGGGAAGGTTGTCAGAAGGATCCATAAAATCAACCAACCTTAACATACCTCAGAGTGGCTCAACGACACCAGGACTTGTGAGATTCCCTTGCTCTCGGCAGCCGCCTTTGCGTCACCATGGAGAGTCACAGTTGGAACGCCAGATTCGTTAGGGAGTATTTCAATGTCCTTCAACGCAGCAGCGGCACCCTTTGATGACACGCCAAGTGATTTGAAGACAGCCTCCTTGCCGACCCAGCGAGCAGCAAACGATGATGCAGGGGAGGGTTGAGATCGACAGTAAGCGACTTCCGCCTCAGTAAAGTTGCGATCCACGAATGTGGGGTTCCACGAAGGGACGGAGGAGATCAGCTCTGAAAGGAGGTTCAGTACCCGCTTGTGTTCTGCATCGGAGTAACAAGTTTACCTTGGTCGACACCAACGCCTGCCGCAGAACCTGTCGTCGAGAATGCATTTGCGACAGTCCTGACATTAGCAACATCGAAAGGCACGCTCTTGTCAAGCTTGGCGGTGTAGGAGTAGCTACGTGTCTTGGGGTCGAACGTCGCACGAGCCATTGGGTTCATGAGGACAGCGTGCTCGAGCTCGGGGCTGTAAGGTGGGCCTTCCTTGATCCTGACCAGAGAATTGGATGTCATCATCTCGGTCATCACCTTGTAAGCCTCCTGTGAGCGTGAACGGTTGCGAAGCTTGTACGACTCGTAGTATGAAGGCTCTAGTGATGCAAAGACGTAGCGAGGATGAACGATAACAGCAGTTCCACCAACTTGGCCGAAGCCGAACGAAGACTATACAAAGACCATTAGTTTTTCAGGCTGTAAGAAGCCGTGAACTATCGTACCATGACACCTGCTCGGATTCCATCAGTGTGAATGGACTTAGAGGGGAACATGAGGTAGTGGTGCGCCTCGAATCTCGCATCAATGTTGCTGGTCGAAGAGATTAGGTCCAGATATCATAAGGATATGGATGATGTCGACTTACTCGCTGTTGCGGTTGCCAGGGATGACACCGGTGTTGACGGTCTGCAACAAACCAGCCATTTGCCATGCTGCGGAGCCACCCTTGGAGTGACCGAGCAAACTCTTCTGAGCCATGACAGGAACAGCGTTGCCATGAGTGCGAGACATTGCGCCAAGGATGTTGTGCCACATCTCAGTCTCATTCTTCTCGTTGGCTCCGGTGCTTGTGCCATGGATCGAGAGGACCCCAATGTCGTCTGCGGTGAGACCCCACACAGCAAGCGCACGGCGCATGGGAGCAACACGAGCGTCACTTCCTTCGAGCATACCGTATGTGCCGAGAACCTCCTTCTCCTGGCGGCGGGCTTCCTTCTCAATGTCACCAACGCGGGATGCGAAGTACTCCTCGTCAACGGAGCCACTCTCTGCCTTGAGCGCTTCCATCTCATCTTGAAGCTGTGCGTGCTCATGGTTGAGCCAATCAGAGATCTGTTTGCGTCTGAACGCAATCTGACGAGAGCGGTAGTCGAGGCTGAGAGACGGAAGCGGATGCTTGGACGGTAATTCGCGGGCAACGGAGAGCGCACCACGTCCAGGAGCAGGAATTGAACGACCAGCCTTATCGCTATACAGAGTTAACCACGTGTTTCAGAATTATCCGTGGAAACTTACGTCGATGTGGAGGTGAAGGCGAGAATACCACGAATAGGAGCACCAAGTTCAATGGCGGTCTTTGCGCTCATGACAATGTGAATACCGGTTCCCTGGGATTCCATGAACTAATCGGCTTCGTTAGCGCCAGATACTTCCAAAACAAACTTGACTACTCACCCCTGCGCGAGTGGTGGTAGCGGGTCGGGACATCTCTGTAGGCTCACGACCCATCGCGAACTCGGTCTCAGCATTGCTTGTAGCCTTCATGTTGGCGAACTCATAAGAGCCTTCCTCGCTGATATCATCGAAGCCGCCGGCGATCATGACTTTGGCCTTATTGGAGAGGATAGTGTCGCAAGCGATTTCCAACGATTGAAGTGCCGTAGCGCTATTAGGAGGTGAGCGGTCGCTTTAGATATAGGAGCTCTGATTCTCACCAAGCACCGACAGGAATCTTGACAGGTCCGCTCGAAGACATGAGGAGAAGGTTTATCCACCCAGCAGTGGTGTTGATGAACCTATGATCGGATTGAGTCGCAACAGTGGATTGGGAAAGTGTTAACTCACGTTTCCTGTAGGATGTCGTTCTGAACTTCCTTCTCCTCGCGTCGGTCCTTGAACATCTTCGCAAGCGATTCGGTACCTCCCATACCACTACCAACGCAAGTTCCAACCTCGGAGGGATGGAAATGGTTGTACAATTCATAAGGGTCGGTGATACCAGACATGTTGAGGGCTTCGGCGGTGCAGACAAGGGCCCACAGCGTAGCGCGATCCGTTTGGGCAACGATGTCCGCAGGGATACCGTATTTCCCAGCATCCCAGCCAGTCGGGATCTGTCCAGCAACCAAGCGACTGAAGCGGAAGGCCTTGGGGACGAGAACACGAGCTCCCTTCTTAAACTTGACGAACCACTGATCGCCTTCGGCCGTCCAGATATCGCACTTGTCTCCATGCTCGTACTTGAACTTCTCCGCCTCTGACTGAGCAACCTCGATAGGCTCCAAGTCGTGAATCAGCTCGATCTCCTGGTTGAAAACCTTCTTCTTGGGATCATAGCCACGGAAAAGCTCGGGCTCTGCAAACAATTCAGCATTCGAAGGGGTAAACATTCGTACTAGGCCTTACCAATCAAGCGCACACCAGCATGAGCCAAAATTTCTTTCTCGTAACGGCCACGGACGTCCTTGTCGTCAACAGGCTCACCGGACTTCGCATCAACCCAACCAACGTGCAGAGAGCCATCCTTCAGGCGACCATCGAAGTGCTTGATGAAGCCCATGAGCCAGGCCATCTCGATGCAGCCCTCGATAGTGAACTCTCCTCGCGCTTCCATTTCCCATCTGGTTCGTGAGCTGCCCCATGGGCCAACTTCTGCAAAGCCAGTGATTACGACAACCTTCTCCAAGTCGATGATGCCACGCAGTTTGCTGAGCTGTTCTAGAGACGAAGCAGGCTCTAGCGAAGGGAAGTCGAACTTGAAGTTGGCACGAGGAACGACGTTGACAGTCTGGAGTACCCGTTCGCCCTCAACACCATTGATGACCTTGAAGTCAAGGGCATTATCACGGGCGATGGCACGGCGGAGCTCGCTCTTCTTGTTCAAGTTCTGCCGAATGCGAGTGGTGACGTCGGCCAGGTCAGGCAGGCGGTCCATGCCACCGTTCAAGTCAGCCCAAATTGGTTCAACTTGCGTGATGCTGAAGAGGAGAGGATGCATAAGCCCAAGGATGTTGAAAGCCATCTCTTTCGCAGAGAAAGTGCGAACGCCATGGCTCTCGAGCTCGTGAGCAACTGTATTTGTGGCGTCCATCAGACCAGTTCCGCGAGTCCACCTGTAAAGGTAAATTTAACGTCGTGACATGTAATGTGAACCACTGTACTCACCCGATGACAGCACCGGCGAGGCAAAGATACTCGCCCCAACTTTCCGAGTTCCAACGCTGGAAAAGTGTTTCCAGGGCAATCTTCGACTCGGAGTATAGACCATCATTTCCGAAGAGACCATGGTTGGGTGATAAAGGAAGAATGACCTGCGTGGGTCGTGTGACGAACTGGCGGGACGCCTTCTTGTTCTTGACAGCGCCCAGAATGCGGAGCAGGTTGACCAACATGATACGGTGAGCAAGCTCCGATTTGTCGTCCAACCCGTCGATTTCGCGACCGTTTTCTGGTATCGCGGCAAAAGGAAGGATATAATCAAGATCCATTCCGAGGGTGGCGTAGATGTAGTCAACCAGGGTCTCCACATCCTGCTTCGAACCCTGGTTGAAGGGAACGACAGTCAAGGCAGAGCCCCGAGCCCCGAAGCTTTGATAGATGGATTGATAATATTCGACGGTGGAGCGGCTGTAGCGAGAAGTGGTGATGACAACGTGAGCCCCGCCGGAGAGCAGGCCCTTCAGGATTTCAACGCCGATCGAGCCTTTGCCAACACCTGTGAGAAGCGCGTTCTTGTCCTTAAAGGTGGTACCTGATGTTGCAATCTCATGAAGAATGTCGAGGTAAACACCGGTCAAGTTGCTCGAATACTCCCAATTATTGCCGACCTTGCGCTTGAGGTGAAGAAGAGGGACTTTGTCGTCAGACACTGGGGTTACAGCAGAGATCTGGGGCCGTAGGAACTGCGAAGAGGAGCGACGGTTGCGGATGCGCGTGCGAGTCTGCTCCGGACCTTTCCGAAGAGACCGAACAACTCCTTCATACAAGGCCTTGATACGGTTCTTCTGATCTTGACTAATTCCAGGCTGGGACTTGACGACCGTCCAGAGCTTCAGAACATCGTCCTGGACCTTCTGAATATTGACCGTCGAGATGGTATCGCCGCTTGCCATCTCCTCTACGTAGGCCTCCAACTTGCGGACATTTTCGCGGACAACCTCAGAGTAAACGATGTCTCCTTTGGCTGTGACCTCGGTGTGAGGAGCGGTAGGGAATGTTACTGCAACCGGAAATCAGCTGTGCGACCATGTGCAAGGTAGAGACGCATGCTTACCGTCCTTATAGACAGGTGCTTGGCCAAGAACCTCCCTCGTGTTGTCGATGAGCTGCTGACCGAACTGTTTCGCGAGTACATATGTATCGCCTTTACTCGGGTCGCAGTGATCAATGTTGTATTGCATGTAGGTCAAAAGCTCGGGATCAGCTCTGTTGAGGAGGGCGATGCAGCGGGCGGTAAGCTCTCGGTCGACAGTGGTCAGACGTCCATGAATGATGTCGTAGTACATGAGGAGCGCGTCTTGACGAACCCAATTCCAGGACGAGTCGAAGTGGCGAGCCTTCAAAGGATCGAACACAGGCTGTATACCATCAACATATGCATCGCCGTGCTCCTTCGCAATCGCGTCGAGTCGGGCTTGGAGTTGGGTAGATGTTGCCTTCTCCTTGTCATGAGCGATTTCACCAGCGCGAGAGTCACGGTTTAGATAGCGCATGTAAAGTTCGATGTGTTGCGCAGCGAATTGATCCTGCTCAGCCTTGAACTTCATGAACTCCTCGCTGTTGATGGTAGCACCACCTCCACCGCCTCCACCAGCACCGGCAGCACCACCGCTAGACAAGGAAATGCCAGAGCGTTGGGCGTATGCAGCAACAACAGTGTCCAACCACACCTTGCCCTCAGCCTCAGATGACAAGCGCTTCGTAGGTTCCATAGTCGTTCCTAAGAGAAGGACCCCATCCGCGCGGGAGGATCCCAGGCCCCACGCTTTCGACAAGTGAGCCTTGATGGCGGATGCATTGAAGCCTCCTGGCATCTTTCCACCGATCATACGCGAGATCAGGCCAGCCGTATATTTGCCCAGGGTGCCTGCATGGCCAACGCTCAAAGCGGAGCCGAGCTCTTCCAGAGGAAGCTCCTCGCCTTTCTCGGGGGCGGATGCAAACTCCAGCTGGAGATCACCCAAGATCTCGTTCTGCAACGTGGACTTTCCGCCAACAAGATCCTTGATGGTCTTGGTAAGAGGAACCTCCTCGACCTTCTTCTTAAGCTTCTGAGCGATGATGGCGAGCAAAATGTCCCCAGCTTTCAGGGGCACATCTTCGATAGCAGCAGCGCCACCTGCGGGAGGGGCAGCTGCGACAAGAGTAGGAGCTGGGGCAGCGATGGGTGCGGCGGGTGTGGCCTCCGGCGATGGGGCGGGAGCTTCACTGACTTCGTCCTCGAAGAGATAGTATATCTCCCGAGCATTCTTGGCATGGCAGAGAATTGCACGCTTGCGGCTTACAGCGTCATCCTGCGCTTCGTACTTAGCCTTCAAAGTTCTTGTGGCCATGCCAGTCAGGGTCGGAGAAGGTCCAAGCTCGATGAGGCGCTCGAAATGGTAGTCGGTGAAAAGGAGGTCTTGGGTCTCGATCCAGCGTACAGGCGAGGCGAATTGGTAAGACAGAAGTTCGACGAGAATGGTGTAGGCAAGTTTCTGGCGTTGTTCCAAAGATGCCCAGTCCTCCTGGTCCCATTTCTTGAGGACCTTGTCGAGACGAGGGGAGGACGTCTGATCGTAGATGA
The DNA here is from genome assembly GCA_000827185.1 of Hydnomerulius pinastri MD-312. NCBI lineage: Eukaryota > Fungi > Basidiomycota > Agaricomycetes > Boletales > Leucogyrophana > Leucogyrophana pinastri. The sequence goes on from KN839840.1 coordinate 745,862, forward strand.
GTTGTGCGTATTCCTTCGTGACGGCGAACGGTTTGGCAACCAAATTGGGAATGTATTTGCCAACGAGCATATCAGGATTGAGGAGGGAGGCGTTGATCTTCTTTGACAGGTCTGAAGACGAATTGACATCGGTGTTTGGCCACACAGGGGGGAATGTGAAGACTTACAAGCTCTGAAGGGCATAACACCAGCCCATAGATATCTAGAGTGGAAGGGTACGTCGATACCAGGAAGAGGGATGGTGGCGAAGCCACGCTCGAGTTTGATGTAACCTTCGGCCTCCTGCAACTCTTTGGCGCGCTCAAAGCACTCAGAGACAATGTCACACAGCATTTCCTTGACCTTCTCGACCGTGAAGGTCTCAGTGAGCTGAAAGCCATGACGGTCAGTTTCACAAAGATCAGACAAGCATTCCATGAATACCTTCGCGATGTCGATCTTCTGCACCTTCAAGTAGTTCAAGACGTTGGTCATCGTCTGAAGCGCAACCAGCTCTCCAGCACAAACATATTGTTGGCCCTAAGACATTTGGTTAATTGATGCTCTGACGCTCCGGTTGGCCACGTACCTCAACATTGTAGTTGACGATTTCGAGCAGGTTTCCGGTGCTGGTGGCGATGGTGTCAACAACCTCACGTAGGGCGGCGTCGGTGAAAGTCTTCGAAATGCGGCTGGGGTTGACGGCACACATAGCGTAGTTCGACCGGTTATGAGCATCACGTTCTACAGCACGTTGCATAGTTATACCACGGTAGAAAACGACATCGACCAGGGCAGAGATGTGCAGGACGTCAGCGATGGAAGCGAGGGCGGAATACTCCCCAAGGGAGTGACCGGCGAAGGCGCAATCCTTCTGCACGAAACCCTTGGCCCGCATATCCTCAAATGCGGCCTTCTCAGTGACGACAAGGGCAATCTGGGCGAACTGCGTGGCAAAGAGCAAACCGTTGGGGTGGCTGAAGGTGTATTTGGGAGTGCGAGCGTCGATGTCGGCGAAGAGAGGGAGCGTCTTAACGTTGCCATCCTTGTCCATAGTATCGTATGTCATGTCCATGTAGCGCTGCCGGATTGCCTGCCCCTTGATACCACCGAAATGGATAGTCTTCTCCTTCGGGTTATCCTTGACAATCTCAACGATAGAAAAGCCATACACGGCGAGCAGGTGAGCGTCAGCACCGTCCCAAACTGCGCGGGCAGCAGGCGAGTTGCTGTAGAGATCCATACCCATACCAGGTTCTTGCGAGCCCTGGCCGGTGAAGACGTACACAGTGGTGGGTTGAGCGACCTCAGCAGTACCTTCAAGAAGCTTCTCGTCGCGTTGGTTAAACGTCTCAACTTGAACGACCATGTTACCGTCGCGCATGCCGATATGCTGAATCTTGACAGTAATCTCGTCACCAGGGAGGACCATGCCAACGAACGCAACATCATATCTGAAGACAGGATTTAAGAGAAAGAAGTGACATAGGAGTGAATAACTTACGCAATGACGCGGTCAGGATTGCCCTCAGCGACGATGTTCTCGACATAGCGACGGGCAGCGGCGCTGGACCACATGCCATGGGTGATGGTTCCAGGAAGGGAGGCGAAGTCCGAGAAATAAGGGTTGATATGAATGGGGTTGAAATCACCAGAAACCTGGGAATAAGGCTCGTTTGTGAGGGGAGCGGTGAAGGTAGTCGAGACACTGCTGGACATCGTGTATCCGTCGTTGGCTAAGGGAGTAAGACGCCCCTCGGGAACACCGTGACGCTGAAGGTACGCAACAACTGGGTTGCCTTGACATCCCTCCTGGTTGAACTCGACGGAGGCAACCTTCTTGAGGCGCTTCAGCTGGTCGCGCATGAACACATCTCCAGTGACGCTGACGTCACGGTAAGAGGTCTTGTCCTTGAATGTAACCTGGGATTGAACGCGGAACACGAGAGTCGTGCCAGCTTTGGGAAGTTGAGTCTCGTCTTCCCAAGAGAGCCATTCCTTGGACTGTACAACGCCAACAGCAGCATCATTTGCCAGGTCTACGACGTAATCAGGCTCGTCGACGGTCTCAAACGTGTTCTCGTAATCGCTGAACCGACCACGGTAGAGGAAGGAAGAGACTACTTCGATGATAGGTTGACCGTCACGGAAGACGTGACCCTTAACTCGGACTGCCTTCCCGGCGTCGGTGTTCTTGACAGAGGAAATACGAGCGTCAGCAATACAAGCATCGCCAGCCTCAAGAGGCTTGGCACCAGGAATGAGACGGAAACCATTCGAAAGGTGAACGAGCTTTAGCAAGTCACCATCGATCGTTGCAGGGAAGATAGACTTCATGATGGCCTAGCAAAGATATAAGCATCCCGTACAAGGTGCAATGTAGATTAACCTACCTGCCAGCCAGTGACGATGGCAAAGTCCATAGGGGCCTTGACGCTATCACTGCGAGCGGTCTTGAAGGCCTCGTTCTGGTTGCCAACAACGCCACAGAATGTCTCGACATCCTTGGCGGAGATGATAACCTCTGGACCAATAAATGTCTCGTGGATATCGATCTCTGGGAGAGTCTGATCGTCACCGAACCACAACTTCCAGTAGAACTCCTTAATGCGGCGGTTGCGACCCTCGGAAACCTCGTGGATGGGGGTCGAGCCCATGCTTGGAACGTACTTGAACTGCAAGTAGAGGGGGACAGAGACGTCCCGGCGATCCTCCATAAAGGTAACATTGATCAAGTTGGAAGGCGCGGAATACGTGATCTCAACGGCCTTGAAGTCGGCCTTGTGAGCGCCGTGAGAGCGGCCAGCCCCGTAGACGGTTACGGAGGCAGGAACACCATCATTCAAACCCACAACAACGCGTTGGCCACGGCGGGGAGCTAATGTACGACGAAGGGGATTATCAATGAATGCATGACCCTGGACAATGGTTTTCGAGGTAAGCAGAGCCTTCAGCCAGTTCAGCTCGGAGCCAGACAAGACCTCGAGCCACTCCGACGTGTCGGGGAGTTCATCGCCCACTTTGTAGGTGATGGCGGTCGATGACTCCTCGTATTCGACCTCGGCAGGGACGTCGACTTCGTCGGATGCGGGAGCGAGATAGTCGGTGGTGGGAACTTGGGTGACGTCACCTCCATACGAACGCTCCAAAAGTTTCTCCACAAGCTTGGCAGTAACATTGCCCAAGAGCTCTCCGACGGGCTCGTCCTTGACCTTTGAGTGCTTAACAGCAACAGGACCTTGCAAGATACAGACACGCTGAGGATCCTGGTCGAAGACAGCTTCGATGTCTTCAGCAGCCCAAAGAGAATCCTGAGTGAACGTTGATCAGTGCTGCGGTAGGATAATGTGCTCTTAACACTAACCTTCTTAAACCAAACTTCAAAACTGGCGTCCAAAATGGGAATGAAGGGTGCGGGCTTCTGACCAGGGCGTTGTGAGATGGTGAGGAAGTAAGCACGGTCCTCAGCAGCGAGGAGCTGGCGAGTAGCAGCGGAGTAGTTCTTGAAGAATTCACCGACGAACGCAGAGGGGTTGTCGAGCTGGGTGAAGCTCTGCAGTGTACTTGGCTTGGCCCCACCGTTGACACCAGCAAAGCGCTCCTCGACACGTCTCAGCCAGTCACCAGTCAAGTTGCGCAAACTGATGTCAATCCAGCGGCTCTGATGAGCGACGTACATAAGGCGGATCAAGCGAAGGGTAACCTCCTCGTAGGTCATGTCGGCAAGATCAAGAGCAACGCTGCCATCCTTCTTCCAACCGAACCACGGCTTCGAGAAGTCCTTGTTGAGCTTGTCGATGATTTCGACCTTGCGTTCACTCAACCACGCAGCGCGTTTTTCCTTGGGCATCTTGAAGACGGTATCATCGAATTCCTTCCACAGCTTGACGGCGCGTGTAGCAACCTTGTGGATGGGTTCACCAAGCTCGGAGCGGACGGTGAGGATACCACCGGTGGGCTTCGTGTACGTGTTCTCCCAGTCCTTATCGTCAACACCAGCAGCGGCAACAATGAGGTCCTTGACGGATGAGCTGGTGTGCGCCTCCTTCGCCACCATGACGCGGCTGGCGAACAAGAAACCGTCGAATGGCATGGGCTGGGAGTTGTATAGGTCCTTGGACCAGTCACCAGTTAGGTACGGCCAAAGATCATCAGCCCCACCGAACCCGGAACCTCCTACAAGGATGATGTTGTCGTGCTGACGAATAGAGCTGTATGTCTTCAAGACGGGCATGTGGAAATCTTCGTAAGAGTGGTGTCCACCCGCGCGACCACCAGTCCACTGAAGGATGATAGGGAAGTCGGGGTTGGCGGCAGCGATGCTGACAACTTGGCGGATACCCTCAACGGAACCGGGTTTAAATGAGACATGCTTGATACCAGCATCACGCAGGCCACCGATGATCTCCGCAGCCTTCTCTGTGCTGGGAATACCAGCGGCAACACAGAAACCTTCGACCGGGAGACCCTCACGGCGCATCTCCTGCCACAAAGGAAACTGGAATCCGAACTGACGAGGGTTGATGTAAAGCGAGTTCAAGGTGAGGCCAACGCCGGCAGGAATCTTGGATTGGATCTCTGCGACCTTGGAGCGAAGCGCAGCAGCATTGTAGTGTCCACCACCAGCAAGTTCAATGTGGTAGCCTGCAGAAAGCACAGCAGAGACGAAGCCAGCCTTGACCGTGGTTGGCGTCATACCAGCGACCATGATCGGGGGCTTGCCCAAGAGCCGAGAGAAAGGCGTGTCAAGGTGAATAGTGCCGTCGCTGGGAGGAGGTAAGATCAGTATACTCTGATATTAAGACTTGTGTGCTTTTACCTGGTCTTGACCAGCTTGGGGGCATACTTCTTGCTCCACCATTCTTCGTATTGGACATCTTCTATATCAAACAACTCAGCCTCGCCACGACCCTTGTCGCCCATGATGACAACGCGAACACCGCGCCCCTCAAGGTTGCGCGCAGTGAGCGGCCCAATGCCGTTCTGGCCACCTGGACCGAAGTCGATGACATGAGTGGCCGTCTCGGGGAACCCTGTGGCAAGGTCCCAGTGAATCGGGGAGGTGAAGATTTGATCACAAAGGGACCGCGTAATTGACGTCGTGAGGTTGCGCAAGTCGGAACCTGAAGCATTGTTTAGCGAAGTCAGAACAAATCGCATACATATACTCACCATCTTCGGTATTGAAGACAGGGATTGCGAGTTCGTCCGCTGTCCAAAGCTCCTCTCCACCGAGGTCATCGTTGCAAAGCTTGTCAGTGGCGCTTGCCAAGTACATGCTATGGTAGGGTGCGTTGACGACCAAGAAGCGCACACCAAATGAAGGTTTCCTTTGTGAGTAGGGAACCTTACTTTGATCCTGCCCAGTAGGCGCGCGAACCTTCCTCAAGTTCGTCACCAAACCGTACAGAGCGCGAGGAGGACCTGTCACAACAAAGTTCCTCGGTCC
>KN839840.1:751846-778330 GCA_000827185.1 Hydnomerulius pinastri MD-312
AAGTATCTCGTTCGTAATTGCCGTGATTAGGGGGGAAACATAGGGCTTATAGGTGTCATAGAGTGCTTGGAGTTCATCAAAGTAGACTTCGTTGGTTCCTTGACCACCGAAGAGCGCATATATGGAGGCTTCGCCCTCGGAAGCTGCAGAAAGGAGAGCGGAAGTGGGTGGTTTGAGGAAATCGGAGACGTTCTGCTGTTCCAGGGCTGCACGCGCCACAAAGAATGCGGTCAACACTAGGTTACGGACCTCTGCATCGTATGCGTTTACAAAGGAGAACAGATCCGTTTCGGAGAGGTATGTCGAGACAAAGTGCGTGAAAACGTGCAAGAGGAGGGACGTGCGTGCTTTTTGGCATGTATCATCGGACGATCTTTGAGCGATGAAAGAGAGAAAGCGTGCAAATAGCTCAACCTCGGCCTGGAAAGTGATCTCAGCGGTTGTGTCTATGGTATCAATTTGCTTCTGGGATTGAGTGAAATCATCTCTCAGAACTTCGGCAGTGATCCACTCGTCATTGTTGGTAGGGACGGGGATCGAGACCTGAAACAAGTTGATAGATTTGAGTGAGTTAAAACATGAAGCCGATAATCAAGGTGTACGCGTACTCTAATGTTTGCAACAGCGATGATTAAAGGGCGCGTAGAGATAACAGATTCGTGGACGGCGTCGCCGTTGTGGACAGACATTTTGGAGGATGTTGTGTACGACGATAGGAAGGATGAGGAGGTCGTCGGGATCGACGTGCGGAGGGATAAAGGAGAGATTTTGTCGGCGAGGAGGAACTACTTATATGCTTTTGCCGTTGGTGCCCCCAGTCCCAAATTTTTGTTTGGCATACACCGCGTTGCTTCCCCAAAAAACATCCTGGTCACGTGCATTTACGTACAAATAGAAGGCATGCTTAAAGTTCGCTGTTCTTGAACTTCTTCAACCTGTCAAGTTTGCGTCAAATCAGTTGCAGCAAGGCATCGATGAGTACTCTACATCACACGCTTCTATCTACTTAGCGGCGACAATGCGTTTGTGAAACAATGCATTGAGTGGACAGATTTTCGGAGGCAACGATGTGATGGTGCAGACCGTTTTCACAGGGTCCCCTCAGAGAATCTGTTTAGGCGATTCGTACAGTCGCGATTTGCCGGTGGTTCCACAGTCACGCACCTCCACTTAATACCAACCCCTCACGATCGGGTAAAATGCATGCTGCAAGACACATAATAGAGCCTCCTGACTTCTGTGAGGTAGCCAGGGCCATCTATACCCATCGTGGTGATGATGGCTGGGCTGCATCAGTTGCGTGGTGCAACATGCGTTGCTCGGCGTGTATCAAGAAATCGATGATCTCCAAGTTAACTGCTTTCAACCCCATTGGCCCGGGACATCCGAAACATACACCGTGAGCATGATGAGGCCAAAAGCTTCACCCCCACAGTTTAGACAACGCTGCGGTCCTCCACCCCCATAACTCTCTAATATTCCGAATTTCAAGTAGAAAGTTAGTAACATCTCATCGTGTCCAGAAGGTAAGCTGTTGCGATCTTTAGTTTCCACATTGTCGAGTTGGACAATTGACCGCATCCTGTGCTTCTTCATCCAGGGGAATCACGTTTCATCTTCCACCAATAGCTCCTGTTCGAGTGCAATAGGCGGCCCCATAGTAACTTAGTGGCAATCACCGTTCCAAACTGCCCTTCTCTTGGTGTGCTGCCGGTTCCTTGACCTCCAACGATATAGGCCTGCCAGTGCATCTTGTGAACGCAACTGGGCTCATGTCCTACCCCTTTTGGCTAATCCCATGGACGCTGCCGCGAGGTGATCGTCGGTGAAGACACAAGTAACTCCATTAGAACCTCTATGTATGCGTATTAACGAGTTCGTCGGAATTCCAGAGATGAAAACGCTCTCCAAGAACGTCAATAATACTAGCCCCTTGCTAGTCCCTATCATTTGCCTGCCCCTTTATCTCAAATCATCACATCAGAGCCTTGTAGAGGGGGAACGTTCTTCGTGCCAAAAGGCGTGGGGCTTCCACGGGCCCTCGTCGTATGTACCGGACTGACGCATTCTGGAGTACTTGGGTTGGAAGTAGTAGTCGTAGATTTCAGTTTCACCAGACCAAATGCCCTCGACTTAAGGACAACCCTCCCTTCTCGCTGTACATGTGTAGCACATTTATGCCAACTATATGAATCAGAGGCACGCATAATCCGAGCATTCCCTATCCGCATGCTGTACGAATATTTGGTTCACTCACAGCTGGGTTGCAAGACATCGATCATCGTTGTCGCCAAATCGTAATATTTCGTTGTACCCACATCAAAGGGAAACGCACGACCTGAGCCGGGCTGAGCCAGCTAAATACACATACTATTATGTAAAGAATGACTTCTCAAAGCCCTCTTAACCCTATATACTCACGACCTGCGGTGTACCTAGATCCTCAAGGTCAAGCATCGCTGCTTTGTCCTGCAAAATATGAGGCTCAACCTCCTCAGCTTTCGTACGGTCAGAACCCGAATCCGACTCCGTCATCGTTTGAGAACCTACAGACGCCGTTTCCGTGTCCCCGTCCTCAGCAGTCGAGCTTAGCCTGCTGATATTTTCGCCCCCAGGCTCGCAGGTCGTGCTTTCGATTGGGACAGGTGAGTCAACATGCTGTGTCTCCTCTTCCTCCTCTTCCTTCTCCTCCTCGATACTGTCTGACCTAGACAACGGACCAGGAGGCTCGACCTTGGGAAGAGCCACCTCGGGCTGTTCACACTCGGCTTCCTCACAAGTGGGAAATGCAACGCCCATCCTCCGAGCGAGCTTCCGCTCTCGTATCCTAGCGAGACTCAAGCGGCGTTCCTCCATCCACTGGTCCTCGTCGAGCACAGGAGCAGACAGTCGTCCTGCAGTCTCTGGAGCAGGAGCAGGCTTCTCGCACTGCATACTTATGCCAGCAGCAGCGAGCACGCGCACGATCGGAGCGTGGGAGCGGGTGTTGGGCATGCGATGGGCGTAGGAGGCAGTCAGGCTGTAGAATGAATCAGTGCTAGTAGACAACTAGCCGTGGCTGTTGATCTTACCCAGGACCGAGGACAAACTCGCCTCCAAGTTGCGTAATGTCGCCCCCTTTCTCCCATACGGGCATGCCGACACGGACGGCGTTCTTGAACACCATAGCGATACCACTCATGTGTCCATGACGGACGTAACCTCCCCGTTTGCGCTGTGATTTGGGTTCCATCGTCCGAAGCGTCATCCCAAGCGCTTTGTAGAGGCGCAATGAGGGGTCCGTGTAGACTGAGAAAGGGGTGCGGAATATTTCTGCGCGAACGTGTAAGACAACACAACAGCAGCAAAGAAAACATACGCACGTCTGTAAGACTTGATCATATTGTAGGATCCATTACCAACAACGACCAAATTGACACCTGCTTGTTTGAGTAACTTTGGATCGACGTTACTTGAAACAGAAAACATGTAATCTTGACACAACGGGCACCTTGATGTCTGGTTTGAGCACGCCAATCACTTCAATCAAGATGGGACTGACCAGAAATGTCTAATGAAAATAACGATAGTCTTCTGGTCCCGGAAGAGTTCGCCAAATGGCAAACGTAGGCCATTTTCAGCGATGACGAAGCAAGACGCGGCATCCATGAGCTGCCTTGGAGTTGGCAGCGCATTCTCATCAAAAGTAGGTGTGGAGGAGGATGGCGCCGAGGAGGACCGCGCAATATCACTCCCGTTCCGATAAATCACGGCGTCGTAAGTATGGCCGTCAGTCGTGGTGTGGGCACGGCCAGGCGGAGGCATGGATTTCCTGGAAGCAGGAGGGACGGGGGCGGAGGTATGAGAAGCCTGTGAGTGTGAAGTAGAGCTGCCAGGGTCACTCATATAGCCAAGTTCAGCGTCGGTGAGTGGTTCGTAAACATACCCCATTGCCGAGTTCCGAAGGGGACTCGAGACGTCCATGGTGTGTAAATTGGCTGCTACTTCTGCAGGGAAGAGCGTAGTTGACTTGCGACGAGCATGGAACGTGTTCTGTTCCGGTACGTGCTTCGCCTTCGATGATCGCTCACTGGGAGCGTGAGGGAAGGATGTGAAGGACGCGTTCGTCGGACTGAGCGCCAGATTGTCAGTGGACTGTTGGGCGAGGCTCAGCCGACTCCCCGTCTTCTTAGGGAAAAGACGGGCGAGCTTCTTGACCTTGCTCGATGCTACTACAGGAACATCCGCTGAAAAAGAAGCCAGACGGAGCGGAGAGGATGGTGCAGGGAAGCCACCGTCTGACTGCACGTGCGAAGCTAGCGAGTGCACACTCTCGCTACCGTGACCAATGGATGGAGCTGGCGACATAGGTAGAGGTTCGGCGGTGAAAGCAGGAGTCGAAGCAAGCGCGCCTGCGAGAACATAAGACTGAAGATTTGAATGACCGTAAGGCGAGGTTCTAGGTGAAACCGGAGCCGTTAGTCGTGCTTCTTTTCTCGAGATGGCAGACTGGGAGCGTCTTCGCTGAGGTGGGAAATACCGAGGAAGGTCATGAGCATCCAATGATGAGTCTTGACTGTCTTGGGACGGCCACCGGGGCGTCTCGGGACCTCGCTGATGCGATGGCTCAATATCATGTATGATGTCGGTTGTGCTTCTAGCGAACGGTGCTGTCACTATCTCCAGCTTCTTACCCGAAGAAGCTGACGCCGTAGCCGGCGGCGAATTTAGGTATGCTTGGTAGATATCCGGCGGGTATTTGCCGCCGGTATAGGGGAGAGTCGGAAGGTGAGAGGTGGAATTGCCTCGGAAGGACAGAGGGGCGCCGACGCTGCTGAGAGTGCTGGCAGTTCGACTGCGAAGAACGGAGAGAGGAGCGAATGGGTCGTCAGGGTCTGGGCTGGGATATCGGGCCTCCAGCTCTAGGCTGGGTGCAGGCTTTCGTCGAACTCGAGGTTGGGGAATAGGCGAAACACTAGTAGATACAGACATAATACAAAATAGTTAGCTTGTCGGGACGAGTGGGGCCAGTGAAGGCGAGGGCGGAGGGGAGCTCCAGCGGGAAAGCAGGTGAAATGGACGCCTTTCATCTTGTCTTTATGTATAATTTTCATCGTGGCTTCGGCGAGGAGCGCTTGACGTGTTGTGAAACTAGGGAGGACACGTTACGCGTTGTAGCCTCGAGGATGCAGTCATAATATTCTGATTTCCGATTTCCCGTCGGTTACTACGCCTTCTTATCACCCATCATATTTGACCTGCTTCTTTCAAGTCATTGTACCGTCTCTTTCCAAAGACTTATGCGTTTGTGGGCTAGTCAACTGCCAACATTAGTTCGCGAGTGACTGAAGAATTCGAACGAAGCTGAACAACTCCAGGTTCGCAGTCCCACTGTGATGGCAGGGGCACCCTGGTTCTCCGACTCAGAAGCACTGGCAGGGGCTGAAGATAACTTTGGAACTCCAAAAGGTTACCAAGGAGTCGAATATGATTCCATTCGACGGCGATCTGTTCATTGTGACAGAGAAAAGTAGTCATTTCGTCGATACGCCGGTCAGAAACTCCTGCATTGCCATCACAGGAGATGGATTTAGCAAGGCGGTGGACTTGTTGGTATCGGCGTGCGACCCCAGTTGGAAAATCTTGTCTGTTCCTTCTGCGTTTAACGTCATGGGCGGCGACAACGAGCGCCATATCGGTGAAATCAATGACTTGGTTTCTATTTCACAGATACGGTGAGATAGCATTACTTCCGACTTGTGATAGATAATGCTTTAAGGTATACGACAATCGAGCCGATCACAAATCCTTCAACTGGAGCCGTCCGGGCTTCTTCCTCACATCGCCTCAACAACACACCAGTGGCGTCCCACCTCGTTCAGAGCTACTCAGAGCCCACCTAACACGTTCCCGGAGCTGCAACCTCAGGTACAGCCATGAGCTATCAACACGATCAGGGTTAATTCCGTAAGACGGGAAAGGATGAACCTTCCATACCTTGATCGTCTGTACGGTCGTGAACACCATGGCTGCCATACCAAAGGTGCCCAACATGATATCAGCAAACTTCTCCATCCGCGTCTTCGCGCATGCCTTGTAATGCAGCATCGCAGGGTACACGAAGCACAACGGCACGCTGCGGAATTTCGTCAGCACTCAATACTTGGGCAGGGTCGAGCTGGGAAGGTGAGTGGACGGCTGAAGAAGGCGCTTACCATGCAAAGCTTCCGATTAGTGCCACAAATTTGTCAAGGTCGGCAGCGCCAGCCCAGCTGATCGCTGTGCAGACCATCACCAGTCCAAAGCGGAAGAAGTTCTTGAGCCACTTGATGCGCTGATCTCGTTTTCCGCTCCGCACGAAGAGCCCGTTTTCGAGAATACGTACAGCCGGGAAGAACTGGAGCGGGATAGACAAGAGGATCGCTACAGAATAGAGGAATTGAACCTGATTGGTGGGCGTAAGTTTAGCGAACCACACATCTTTCCAGAAATTCTGAAATCTCACGGATTGTGTGAACTTGTTAGTTTGATCAAGATTGACGAGAACGACTGCTTTGACATCGGACCCGAAGGTCAAGTACGCAAGAGCGCCCGCTCCACCAAAGAGGACTAGAAGAAAGAATCAGCATATGCAAACCAGAGCGTGAAAGTGCGTACAGAGCGTTCCGATCATCACGCCAGTGAGAGCCTTGGGAAACTTGCGCGGTTCACGCATTGCGTCCGTGATCGGAATAACCTGAGCTTGTATAAGCATGTCGCAATAATAACCAGCAACACCAGACAAACCAAGCCGACTCCCTCAAACGAGAAAACCGCAGTACTTTTAGAGTTACTATTAGTGAATGCCTGAAAAGCTGCTTGACTTATGACTTACCCAATAAACAACGGGAAATCTCGAGAGTTGAACATCTGAATCTCCGCAAAACCCCTGTTGCCTATGATACTCATCTCAGAGCCAAAGATGTAAAGCAAGCCTGCGAGGATAAAGGCATCCGCAATGAGGGCGGCCGTACTGAGCTTGGCAAGGTTCCTGATGAGCGCCAGAGGCAGAAAGATGACCAGCTGGATGAGGATAAAGTATAGCACTGGGATAACTGTTGCACATTTCGTAATGGCAGATACAAATGCCTAGGGGGAATGAGGATGTTATAGCGTGCTGGCAATGTGAAAAACCAACCTGAAGATTCTCCGCAACGAAAATGGTATAGGCTGTGACGAATCCGATTTGAGATATTGTGATGGAGAACAGAATCGCATAGCGCATCCATGGGCCATAAAGCACCCCACCAATATCTGCACGTCATGTGAACACCCCGTCCAATCAAGTGACCGACGAGTACTGACCTCCAAAGGAGCCAGATACGACAAACTTGGCCTTCACTAACAGCAAAAACGAGTAAAGGGAGACTAGCGCGACAACTGAGATTGTGATAGTGGAGAAGATGAGACCTCCATTTGCGAATCTACGCATTTCCCGAGGATCAGTGACAGAACTAAGAAGCTGTGGAAAGGGGACTTACCCTTTGCCGAGGAACAGAACACCAGTTCCTACAAACGACTTCAGGAGCTAAAAAGAGGCGTCAGCACCGTTGACGTCCTGGCGCATGATGCTTACCATGAGCACAGCTTGCGGCACGGTGGCATCACCGTGAGGACCGATGGATGCTGCCCGCCGTCTTGACCTAGATAGGGACCGCCCAGTCTGCTTCAGCAGCGGCTGTGTCTCGTCCGCAGCAGCCGACGCCACCGAAGCACCAGCTTGTTCAGTAGCTTCCTCGTCATCTGCTGTGTCGTCGTCCTCTTCGAGGTCTTCACCTGCCTGATACAGTTGTAATCACCATGTTCGTGGAGATCACGCCCGACTTACAAATTGGCCAAATATATAAAGGAAGTCAATAAAGTTGTTCGTGTTCCGTCTGTCGTCGACTCCTTGTTCGTTTGCTTGCAGGAGAACATAGTTTCGCCTGAAGCCTCCAGGCTCATGGATGTGTTGAAACGCAGGATTCGGTGGCGCAACGGACCCTGCAAACGAGGATGCGCGTGCACGGCCAGCTTGCCGCCTTTGATCTGCATGCCACTTGTAGATATCATGGCTGAAGAGCACCGAGCGTTAATTGTCGGACGGAGCTTGTGATAGAGGAAGAACTCACGTAACGTCAGCACCTGGCGCTTCATAGGGAATGGGAAATGCTTCGGAGCCATCTCTCTGTGGTGGAGGTGCGGGAGTAGACGAGCCTACGGAGGGTGCTTCGGCTTCGCCAGCAGCATGGTCGGAGCTGGCTAGTGAACTCATGTCCGCGCGATTCTGCCTCTCTTCACGAAGCACAAGGTGTCGTCTGAGTACTTTGGCCTTGTCTTCATCAGGTAGGTCGTCCAGGTCCACGACATTGACGTCGCTTCCGCTTCCTGGAGTACCAGAAATCATAGGGCGCTTTGCGCTAATTCCGCCAGATGATGACCTGTATAGTTTGGAAACTATCTCATTTGGAGGGGCAAGGTTAATCCCAGGTGAACCGTCACGGCATGCGTTCGAATACGAGCCGCTTGCGGACGCGTACCGTGCTGGAATATTTGGAACGGGGGGTGTTCCCGAATACTGTGCACGAAGAACTCGGATATCGGGAGTCCCAGTTGGTGTTGGCGAACCCGAATGAAAAGCACCCGTCGCGCGTGGGCTACCAATGTTTACTGGCTTCGACGCAGAAGACATTGGTAACTACGATTGACAAAAAACGCAACGTCGTAGTCAAAGAGAAAGGTGCAGGAGGAGTCTGGACTTGGTGGGACTTGAAGGGACTTGACCATAAGGACCTGCTTTGGGAACCACGTGCGTGGCTCCTTAATTGGTAGCATCTGACCGGGACAACTGCATGATGACTGTCACCGGCAATGAGCGCATCAATATGAGCCTGCGACACGCCGAGAAATGTGCAAATATGTCCAAGGACACTTCTGGGGGTCAATTGCCTTGGTGTAAGTAAGTACTATGGAAGTATCTGCTATGTACTGGCTCATCCAAGTGACTCGTTGCCAAATGATATCACGAGCTCATCGCTGATCGTAAGGTTCTCTTTAAGCTCGCAGTTCTCACCATGCATATAATTGGCAGCACTGAGGGCGTCTTGCAACGTTCGTGGCTTCCCGCATTCCCTCAACGACAGAGCATGGATTTCTTGCACGGTGTCCTCATCTTACTTTTAGCTGGTCTCTGCAATGGTCTCAGTCGTCTCCTCAGGGCGAAAAAGAGCAAGTTTCCTTTGCCTCCTGGTCCAAAGCCACTTCCCCTGTTGGGGAACTGCCTTGACTTGAACCGTGATTACCCTTGGATCACTTATCGTGACTGGCGTGCTAAGTACGGTCAGTGTCTCCTTATCTGAAACGTCTGCCTAGTTCCAAAGCGCAGCTGTTAAGGGGACATCATCCATGCCCGCATCTTGAATCAGGACGTCATCATCCTGAACTCTGAGAAAGTCACTCGGGCGCTTCTTGACCAACGATCGCACAACTATTCCGACAGACCACGTTTTGCGACCATGGAACTGTACGTTTGGTCGCGTACTGTTAGTGCAGCATAATGAACCCCCGCATTAGGTTTGGCATTGCGTTCAGGACCGTCATGCTCCCCTATGGAAATACCTGGCGATTGCACAGGAGGCTTTATCACCAGGCCTTTCGTGCGGATGCGGCAGTTCAATATCGTCCCATGCAGGTCACCAAATCACGTCAGCTTCTGCGTGATCTCCTGGAATCCCCGGAGGATTATGTGGCCCATCTACAGTCGTTCGTTCATCCCCTTTTGTTTTTCGAGAGTCTCATGAACTCAACAACACTCAGTCATTCCGCCGCTATCATTATGTCCGCTGTGTATGATTACGAGACAAAACCTAATGACCCGCTTGTCGCAGTTGTGAAAGGTACGATGGAGATGATTATCAAAGCCGAGACGCCAGACAAGGCTGCAGTTCTCGACGCGTATCCAATCTGTCAGTTTCACATTTTTCAGCAGATCCTAGCCAAATACTTACTATGTAGTATCTACTACAGTGACGCGCCTCCCCGAGTGGTTCCCCGGAGCATCATTTGTTCGCCACGGTAGCTTGTGCAGAAAGCTAATTGTTGACGTGGTGGAGAAACCTTACCAATATGTTCAGCAAAGCATCGTACGTCTCACATCTTGGAGGATTACTTTCTCTGCTGAAGGCCGATAAAGGAGGCAGGAACAGCAGCTTCATCCATGGTTCTTGATGCTTTAAATAGGCTTAAAGCGGACGATAATGGTGAAGTGGAGAGGGCAATCAAGGAGTCTTCGGCCACTGCTTTTAGCGGTAAGTTCTTCTCGTCCATTCAGGAAAGAGAGAATATACTAAATTGCGGGCCACCAGCCGCTACTGAAACAGTAAGAGTCCTGGCTTTTCGTTGTAAAATTATTTCATTAACTTGACCGACAGACTTATTCGACTCTCCTGACCTTCATCCTTGTCATGGTGCTGAATCCTTCCGTGCAAGAAAAAGCGCAAGCAGAGCTTGACTCTATCGTGGGTACTGGGAGGCTCCCGGACTTTACCGACCGAGATGCTCTCCCGTATGTTGAAGCTGTCATGAGGGAGACAATGAGATTCTATCCCGTTGCTCCGTTAGGCATGCTTTTTAAGTCTCAAGGATGTCGAGACATTCGGATCTAACTCGTTAATCTAGGGATAGCTCATGCGGCATTGGAAGATGATGTCTATGAAGGTTACTTCATTCCGAAAGGCAAGTAATGCTTGTCAGCATCACAGGTCACAATCCGAAATAACATACGCCATACAGGAACAACTATCATAGCAAACATCTCGTAAGACGCTAGTCAGACAATCCCACATACTGCGCAGTTTCTGATATGGATCATCAGGGCCATGTCTCAAGATCCAGACAAGTATCCAGAACCATCCAAATTCAAGCCCGAGCGATTCATCCAGCCCAATGGAAGCCTTACGAACGACACGGTGTCTCTTATCTTTGGCTGGGGAAGACGCATTTGCCCAGGCAGACACATCGCTGATGCGTCTTTGTGGTCGGCTATCGCTTCCATGCTTTCAACGTTTAGCTTCCTCAAAGCCCAGGACGAGAATGGGAAAGATATTGACTTTGAGCCTCAATGGACACCTGGCGTCGCTTCGTGAGTCCTTATAACTCGTAGCAAATGCTCCTCCGATGAAAGGGTTTGCTTATGACCTCGTACCAGCC
Organism: Hydnomerulius pinastri MD-312; assembly: GCA_000827185.1. Classification (NCBI taxonomy): domain Eukaryota; kingdom Fungi; phylum Basidiomycota; class Agaricomycetes; order Boletales; genus Leucogyrophana; species Leucogyrophana pinastri. The sequence goes on from KN839840.1 coordinate 763,052, forward strand.
GTCCTGCCAAGTTTCCCTGTCGCATTGTTCCCAGAAGGGCAGGTATGGATACTGAAAAGCTGGCGCAGCTGATCAGTATTAGTACTTGACCACTTTAACGATATATTATGCTATGCAAGCTATACAAAGATGGAAAGTCCTCAGTTTCGAACCTAAAGTCTACCGATCAATGACGGGTACACACCACCACCACTACCAGAGAGGAATCGCGTAGGCACCTTTAGTACGCTGAGTCAGATTTCTCGTCCACTTCAATAGACCGGCAAGAAGTCGCAACAAAAGGACGCAATCAAGGTCACCCGGTTATTACGGTGGCATAAGTAGTGAATAACATGATGGGCATTATCCGATATGAAAGGAATGGTCCTCATCTGTGCATAGAGATGCCATGCGGTGATGTCGAACCTACATGGACCCATCACGCCAGGCTCTAACCCAGTCTGTAACTTCAGTGGCGAGTGCTCTCCCCTCCTTGTCTCTGAGGTCCATGCCTATCCCTGACCTGCCAAGGATGCGCATCTTTGACTTGGCATCCCGTCCAAGTAGCCACGCTTCCTCCACAGCAGAGGCCCAGTCTCCAACTTCGTAAGCTGCTCGAAACAACTCGACGCCCACACCTTGTTGGGATAAGAGGAGTTTGAGACCGTGCTCCTCGACGAACAGTGGGCGCGAGACGTAGACAAACGGTGTGCACGAATCAACACACTCCGATACCGTGCCGTAGCCCTGGAGTAAGTAACGTCAGACAGAAAACTGCAGAGATCGTAGGATGTCCCACGTACCAGCTTCCCAAGTAGCACATCCGCAACAGCAGTCAGATCAGGCATGTATACATATTTCGGTGCGACAAAGAAGTTCTCTGGAAGTTCATCATCTGCCTCGCCTTCTGCCCACTGCTCCTTGGACACTCCACATACAACAGCGATCCATGACGAGTCTGGAAGTAGCTGCGGTTCGAGTTCCGCAACGACCTGCTTCAAGCTCATATGCGGGCTGGATGTGATCACAGCGTCAAAGTAGGAACACGAAACGCCCTTCTTGGTCGTATACTCTGTGTTCAAAACGGTAACTTCACCCGCGTATTCATCTCCTTCGACCAGTGTCGCGTCGGGCTTGGTGGTGGGAGGGGCCCCTGGTATATACAGGTGGGATGGGGTGACCAATTTTGCAGAGCCACCAGGAGATGAGCTAGTTGGCGAGGGACTGTTGGTGTATGGAAGTTGCCTCGACCGGAGGATGTCTCTAGGGGATGAGGACGTTTCGTTCGTGGTAACAACAGTGTGGCGTGGAAGCTCAACGGAGTTGCGTATGGGAGGAGTCCTGGTCCCAGGGGTTGAGTATCCGGTGCTGCTCCCTCGACTGGAAGACGGCTTGCGGAACACTTGGCCTCCAAAGGAAACGATGAGGATCTTAGTCTGTGAGGAATCGTGCAGATGCTGAGGTACCCCTATTGATGAGAGGAACCGGGACCTTCCTATCGGCGTATAAACAGATTCTGGAGATGTAGTGATGCCGCGGACGAGAAGGGGAGCTTGTATGACAGAGCGAGGTAGACGTGTATTTCTAGTGGTTTCTGGAGAGAATGGTATCTTATCATGAAGTTCCAGTTGCGCCGAGGATTCTGTTAGATGGTGAATAACTTCCGGAAGAAGTTCGTTTGTTTCCTGATCCGTCCACGTTGGTGCAGGCAGAGGTGGTGAGACAAAGAACGACGGGATTGGTATGAATCCGGGTAAGCGCACAAGAAGGTCAGCACAGCGGTAGCCTTCGTAGATCTGTTGCACTAGAGGTAGAATGTCGTCACTTGACACAGGTTCATCGGGGAACATCTCGTCAATGAATAGATCCATGTACCGATGACCGGTACGGATGCGGTCGGTGTAGGAGGTAGCGAGGTAGCTGTAAACGGAGTCGAACGTGAAATTCGTAATGAGAATAGAAGGTAGAGATGCAGCGTGTGCTGCGAGGCTAAAGGGAGAGTGTCATGAACAGGATGGACATAATAACCAATGTACTCACCATCCTAGGAACGCAGCATCACTCAGAACACAGCTCGCCCCGATGCTGAGGAGCCACTGGCTTTCTTGTTCCAAAAGAGCATCCTTCTTTGATAAGAAAGACTGGAGAATATCTATACTTTTCCGGCGGTCAACTTGATACCTACACGCAGGGTAGTCAGAGGATAGTACCGGCTCCTGTTGGCAGCACTAGTGACCACTTACGCGACAGGCTGAACTATAACTGGGTCGATCTCGGCGTAGCGATACGTGGCTCCCAGGTTAATGCTGTCGTTGAAGACATGTTTTGGCGCAGAGGAGACGATGTGTATCGTCGGTTGCGGTTCCAGACCTCTCAGGTGACGAGCAAACGCCGAAACTCGCGTCGCATGACCATAGCCTGGGGTACAGTGAGCGAATACATCTTTCGAGCGCAGCGAGGTAACTTGGGTGCTCACCGTGACCAGAGCAGTAATAAGCAAAACATAAAGAGGTCATCGCTTCCCTGGTGAAGACGGAATTCGGCGAGTCGGAAAATATTCAGCTGCAACCAGGAAACAATACTAGAACGTTATATGGGTTCATGCACGCCTGCAAGCGGAGCAATGTCGAACCGCGTTTACATCCGCTAGCCAGAAACAACGCTACTGCGAGCCAGCCGAGAGCAACCGACCTTGACACACTCCCTGGATAACGTTTCAGACCTCCAGCGGTCCCGAGCTGATAGGGATCCTGCATTGTTCATGACCTTTGACGAGGCCTTTCATGACGTTTGAGAGAATGAGGAGAAACTAGAAAGCCGTAAGTCAACCTCAAGTTCATTGTCACTCTGATTCTCAATCATCTGCCAAGTCCGAGCCAACTGGGCCTGAGGTTGTCTAGCGCGGCCACCTCACCAAATACCAAGGCGATTTGGCTTCGGTACGAGTAGATGCTGAAGCCGATCAGCTACGTATTACACCTCTTGTAAGATATTATTGGTCGGGAGCATGAGTCCTCGAAGTCGAGAGTGGTTCGAAGGCTCTATAGTACGTTAATATTTAGCGCCCGAAACACACTGCGCTTGTCGCTTCACTACTACAGTACTACATAGTACGCGATAGTCTGCTGGTATGAGGACGAACGTTTGCTCGGAATTTAGAGTATCAGCACGCTGCTGCACCACCGACCTGATCATCAGGATCATCTGAGGCGATTGACGAGTTACAACATTCTGAACACTACAACAAACGACTAGTGTACACAACGAGTGCGCTATAGGTACGCTACGCTACAAATTTACAGACTCCTCGAAAGCAGTTAGAAGGGAGATCAGTATCTCCCTACCGTCAATTGCCGGACTCAATCATCTCCGCCAACATGTCTACAGTCATGCCAGACATTCGCGGAACAACACGACTGCGAAGCTTGAGCGGATGCCTTTGACGAATTGTCGGTTATCTGATGACCTTCTTGAGAAAGGAACAGGGCCTTACGATAACAGCCCAGTCGACCATTCTGGCTCTGGGTCTTTCTCGGCGCCATTTTCATCCGTGGGCTTCCTGAACTTGAACGCGGCAAGTAGGTGGACGATCGCTATCCACAGCGACGCATCTGCGAAATACCTACCAACACTGGTTCTCTGTCAATAGGAACGCCTCCCAATCTCAAGCGAGGTATAGCTCACCAGACTCTGCGTCCGAAACCGAAAGCCAGCGCCACACTATCATCGTTCAGCTCTCCATCTTTCTCGAAGAACCTCTCAGGTCTAAACTCTTTAGCATCGGGATACTTGGTCTCGTCCCTCGACATGGCCCTTGACGATAAATGAAATGTTTGGCACTGCAACCATCAAACGAAAAGCCGATACATACCACAGATTAGCCAGCACAACGGAGCCTAGTCTGCTGTCAGAATACAGCAGGAATCGAGTAGCCCAATCTCACCTTCCGGTATGTAATGACCATCATAAACGTCACTCTTCGTTGTGTAATGTGGCAGGCCTTCCGGGGGTTGGTCGGTTGTAACGCAACGTGGAACTTGGGCGACTACTTACCTAATGGGAATACGGGGTGCCATCTAAGTGTCTCGCGCAAAACCGCCTCGACGTAAGGCAGGGACGCCCTGTCTTCAAAATCTGGGAGCCTGTCCGTCCCGATGACAGTATCGATCTCCTTTTGAGCGCGCTCTTGGACCTCCGGATAAAGCATCATTGCCAACACGAAGACAAGCAAAGTAGATGCCGTCTAGGTGACTGTCAGTGAACCCGTCCCAACAAGATCGCATATCCTTACAGTCTCGACTCCAGCTGTAGTGTCCAGATGTCAACAACTGCAGGAAACCCAAGGAGTATTTCTACTGACCTATGAACGCCGTTGCGGACGACGCCTTCAGTGCTACTTCAAAGTCCCCAGAATCGGACTCTGGGAAACGTTCCATCGACTCGGACACCATACACCTCCCTGAAATGCTTGACAACTAATGACCATGGTGAGAAGGGAATATGACCGACAACGAAAGTAAAAAGAAGCTGACCACCCTGTCGTGAGCATACCGGAATGGTACCTCCATCATCTCGTGTAGGTTCTTCTTGGACTGCATGGCCAAGCGTTTCAGCGTGGCACCAGGCAACCAAGGAGGGAGCTTCAACACTAGGGATCATAATCAGATAATATCCTTACGTCTAGGAAGTCAAACTCAACGGAATGGGAAGGCCTCCAAGATCGCGGCGGTTGAAGGCCCGGCCACCTTGACGAACACCTCGATCGCCCTTTCCGCTGCCAGGACGAGCGGGTCGTCAACCGGCGCCGTTTCATAATCGTACACAGCAGACATGATCACGGATGAAGCAAATCTACACAGCAACGAGATGCATTTAGTTATGTGGCGTATGACATATTTCGGAGGTCTTACAGTTCAATGTGGCGTTGATAACGATCAGGGGACTTGTAAACGCCCATTAATAGCTGACGGGCTTTGCGCATTTGATTGGGGAGATAATCTCGTGCGGCTTCAGCGCGGAACGACTGGTGGAATATCCTGCGGTGAAGTCGCCATTCCTCTCCGTATTGAAGTTGGGCGCTATTGAACTCGGACCCGACGCTGAACAGATGTCAGGGGACTGTCTTGCTGGAGTTCTGGAGGGGATACATACTCTTTCGTGGTTTTAACCGGGGGCCGATCGGAATAGATATTAGAACGCTGTTCGAGTAGAGCCTTGGCAACCTCCATGGACTGGATAACTATAATCTGCCGTCCGAAAAGGCTGCAGTATACCAAGTCACCTTTATGATGGGAGTAGTCAGCGACATCCTGTCACTTTGATGAAATCACGTCGATAACACTCACCATGGGACGCTGCCCATTGAGTGAAAGTAAGCCAAGGTTCGCTCAGATTTATGTCCAGGACGTTGCCAATGAGCGGTAAGCCCTTTGGACCGGGGGGGAGGCTCGACGAGCGGTCTTGCTTGCGTCTGGCATAGCCCGCAAGGACGGCGAGGGCAGAAACAGATATTAGAGAGAGAAGTGTGGAGGGAGATATCAGTGACATTGCCTGTTGTCTAATCAGAGAGTACGGGCAGGGGCTCTTATATCTGTAGGCAGGGGTGGTGTTCCTGTCGGTTGAGAGTACCATACCGAGCATGATTCAGAATTCATTTCACTGGAAATGAAAGCGGTGCGGACACCCTCCTGAGAAGGCACGCCGACATCGCTGGAAGGGGTTTGTCATCTCCGTGGGTGCAAAGAGATCTGTACCGATGTAGACATAAGAGCACCGCAGGGCGATAAATTCACATTTTGACATTTCCTTAGAAAGTATCAGAAGGGATGGGAGCATACGTACTCGGGGGTTAACCAAAGCCGTCATCACCTTTTGACAGTTAGTGTAAAGGGCATTTATAGTCTCACGGGATAATCATGCGGCGTATATTCTCCAATGCTTGATCCGATCATGATGGGAAGAGATGGATGTACTCACCAGCTGTACACCAATAGAGATACATACACTGTTAGATTGAGAACACCGGCAGAATATGGCTGATGGTGGCACTTATCGCGGTCAAACGTTATCGTCACATATGAATATGAAGTAACTTCGAGTAAGAGGCTAGCCCCAAGAATCTGTATTGACTGGCAACTATATCTCATAGCCAATGGTGGCGGCTGGGTATTCGCTTTGGCGGGAAAGATCTGAGTGACTTGGGTGAAGAACCTTTGCTGACTTCGGGAAGCAGGAATGATAAGCTAGAGAACAATTGAGCCCAGTTTTCTTCGCAATGGGTGCTGACAGGGAAGGGAAGAATGTGAAGAAGCCAGGTGAGCGGCCGATGGCGTCTATTCCGATGTTCGCTGAAGACCGAGAAGTAATATCGACACGTGACTTATCGCAGTACAGTGGCGCACGTGCTTTAGAACACGCCCTTCCCTCATGTCCAAAGCAACTGCTTAGCATCAGGATTTGTGCAACCGATACACGGGTTGCCTTGAACTACTTGGTAGACAACTATTCGCTTCCTCTTCGCTCACCTTCCTTGACATACATGGCAGGCGTACTGCAGAATGTCGCTCAAGAGGCGTTAGAGACTCATGCTGGTGCAGCACGACCGGCATCCGTACCGCTTGTACATAGATCGGCTGCACCATCACTTCCATCTCACGTTGGCTCCGCTGACACAATTCGAGCGATGAACGAGACCTTCCCCCCTTCCCCGTGTAAGGAAGGCGTACAACCCCTTGATCTGATGGTCAACCTCAAGCGGGCAGAACCATCCATCGTGAAGACCAGAACAGGTAGTGTATTGTCGAGAGGATTCATTCTAAAAACAGATTACTATCCTTCCGGTCAGCGCTTACTCTGTCAGCCCACTTTACCAGAACTTACCGCATGTTTTCCCATAGGACGCGCCCTTGATTTGGACCTTAATGTGCATGGCGCCCCCAATTTCAGAGCGCCTCGCCAAGGTAATCTCAATGTGTTCGGAGTTGCGCAGCCCCGAACACAAGGGCTTCGTGCTATATTATCTGTTCTTAGGTGCCGTCCTGGCACGCCTGATCCCTCACACGTTGTCTGGTTTTCCACACGAGAGGAGCCGATTGGTGAGTTTCACCCAGTGCTGGAGTGGTATTACCCTGAAGTGTATACCCCTTGGAAATGTATTTGACGGTGGCCAAATATTCTGCTGACACTTGACCTTATTCATCAAGTTTACATATCTGGGCGTCCATTTGTCTTGCGTGATGCATCTCAGCCACGAAAAACCCTTTCACTGTCCGATCGGGCGGAAAACTTAGAGGCTATTGAAGACCGGTTGAAGAATGATATCCTTCAAGAGGCAACTAAGTAAGGAGCTCCGTTTAGCGATCCAAAGGAGGTGGCGCACTCATATCCTGTGACAATAGGTATGGTGGCTTGATTCTGACGCATAACGAACTTCGTACGCTTTTCAAGGAGCCGTGATCGTACGCAATAACTGATGTAATGCCTGACTGAAAGCTGCCGAGAGTGGCGAAGGTGCGATACTGCCCACCTGGACACATGTTGACAATGTGAACGTCAGAACGTCACGCGAACTCTGGGAAAACATGCGCTTGGACGGATGGAATGTCGAGGTAACGTCAGAGAGCCTGCTGATTGTCTCGTGTTCTCACAAGCTTGGTCTTCCCAACTTCCAGTATCATCGGCATGTTTTCCATTTCAGACTTCTGAATAATGTTCTGAGCCGCCCCTGATCCATGCAGAATTCCGATTTCTCCTGACCGACCAATAGAGGTGAGCTCTTCTTCATTTCCCCAGATGAAATAAGCGATGACGCCGCCCAGGACAACTATCTTGATGCGTACCTTCGTGTCATCAAAGATGCCGACCCTGTGCGGAGTGCCCTCGTATTCTCCTGCGGGATGGGTGCCGTACGAACCACGTTCGCCATGGTCGCAGCGTTGATCGTCCGAAGAAAAATGCTGCTGGTTCGGGGTTTAGGCGACCCCTATGCAACCAAATCATCTTTTCTTGGTATGATTGCCTCTGGGATCCACAAACTAGGCACCGGCAGTGGCATCAGCACTGTAAGCTGTTTAGCTAATTGTGGACTACCGAGTTCATTGATTGTTATCTCCAGCCGACAAGCCAGGTAAGCTTAAATGGGTAGGTCGGTCTTCAAAGGGTTAACTCGGTCGCCACCCAGCCTGCAACGGACATAAAGCTCGCTCAAGCACTGGAAACTGCCAGTGCCCAACAGGATTCTAATAGGACCCTGCTTCGATTGACTTATGTTTTGCAACAACGTATGTGCTACGCCGCATAAGTCAAGTTGAAGCCAAGGTTGAGCAATTGCACCGTAACCTTAGACTTACACTCCCAATCGGCCATTTCTCTACTCATGGCGCAGCCCATGCTACTAGAGAATTTGCGCAAGGCATACCAGGGCAATTATGGCGTCATACTGAGCTTACTTGGGTGCTTGGACCATGGGCTCCAGGCCAAAAAGTTAGTTGACCGAGTGATTGATGCTTGTACGTATCCCAATTTATCTGATAACAACCAGCCAAGATCAAGATCTTATATTGCAGGTGATCATGTAACCAACCTGCGGGAAGATATACTAACCCACAGAGTTCGTTATTCACTCACCACTCCTGAGATTGATGAAGTCAAGAGGGACGAGATTCTAGTCAAAGCGGGAAGATCGCTTGAGAAATAGTGAGTCTTTTGTTCCCGGCAAGGTTTAGTTCAGAATGATGAAGGCGGTCCAGTTTCTTTATGATCGCATTCGCAAGCTACGTCGACTCTGTTCCTGACTTCCAACAGACATTTTCGGGCTGGCTAAAGGTCAAGACCCTTTCTCTACTTTTGGTTTCAACTATTAACATGAACCCCGCAACGCTTCCAGACTAGGACAGAGATCTGGAAGTAAGCCTCTTTCGGTAACAAGCCCGCAGCCGAGTCTCATCGGGTCACTATCTCTCCAGTCAGGTGATGTTCCTCAGAAAGTCACAGGGGTCCCGATTGAACGTGTTTGCGCCTGTGAACGACCTATCGCTTCTTGCTCGATCAGGGGCAGAGGATAAATCTCTTGTGGCTGGGCAGAAAAACGATGTGGAGATTGCCGGTGGCCAGTTACTCGGAGACGAGTACAGCGAGCACGTTGTCAAGGTTAGATTCCATTCAGCGTCGATAAAAGGGGTTAACTCAACTCCTTCCCAGAATCGCAGTGGGATCATTCTAAGGGAGAGGTCTGTTGTTACATATTTCAATACGCTTAACCTTGACGAAATGCACCGCCAGCACGCTGTTGAAGTCGGATCAGTGGCTATCCGAGTCCCACCGTGTCCTGCACTCTGTTCGTGGAGCCATCAACTTTAGGAACATTCCTGGCACGAATATCTATGCCAGTGGGCAGCCGACTGAAGCGGCGATCAACGAGGTTGTCCAGCTGGTCAAAGAAGATCACCCAAGCGCCAACAAGGTCATTTGGGTGACACTTCGGGAGGAGCCCATTGTGTACATTAATGGTGCCCCGTACTGTTTGAGACGAGAGCGCTTTTCTCTAAGGAACATGAAAGGTCAGTTATTTCTACCCCATGTCCTCTCCACGACTGAACGCCCTGTTCCAAATGTAGATTATGGGGGTATCTCTGCTTCACGCCTAGAAGTGCTCGAAGAGCGACTAAGGGATGATGTACTTGCGGAACTAGACGCATTCGGCGGAAGGTATAACCTTCCGTGCGTTCACCGCGCGCGTCGTTATTGATATGTTTTCGAATTGTCAAGGCTCTTGTTACATACAGAGACAGCCGACGGGTCTGTCATACCGATATGGGAAGAAGTGCAACCTGGGAATGTTGCCGTCCTCAAGGATATCATGGCATCGCGGCGATCAGATTGTGGGGTTGAAGTGCAATATGCTCGAATTCCCATCACCTCAGAACGCCCTCCAGATTTTACCGATATCAGCGAACTTATGGATCTTGTAGTTCGTACTGATTCCACAGACACCGCAATCGTCGTAAACTGTCAACTTGGGAGGGGACGGAGTACGCTAACCTCAGTAAGCGTCCCCTGACAGATGATCGATTGGCTGACGCAGCGCCCTGGCAATTCAGGTCTTGATCCTGATGATCCAACAATGGCTGAAAGAGAGTAGACTACTTGCACAGACCTCTCCTCGGACCCTTCCTCGGTCACGCTCGCTGTCAGCTTCGCTTCCGATGGCAGACAGCTTTGTGGAGGAGCCTATCAACAGACGGCAATCGTACCAAGTCATTAACAGTAAGCTGCGCCATTTTCAAATACACTTTAGCTCCATGCCCAAAATACTCGTCAAGATTTTCTCCGCATCGTTCGCAAAGGACCGGCGGTGAAGAACGCCGTCGACGAAGCTATTGATCGATGTGCAATTGTTTTCGACCTGCGTGACTCGATCGAAGAAGAACGCATGAAAGCAGAGCAAGCTACAGACGAGAAGCAAAGACGTATCCACGCCTCCAAAGGTTCGCCGACGAGATCGAGAAAGCGCGTAATCTGATACCCTTCTAGGACTCCAGAATTTACGGCGCTACTTCGAGCTAATTGTGTTCCAGGCATACTTGCAGTCGACGGAAGCCGACACGATCAAATCTATCGAGACCTTCGAGAAATTCATCGAGAATAGGCCGGGTGCGCTCTTCCATCGCACCTCATCACTTGATCCACTTCTGAACGTGGTACAGTCATCAAGACATTTGAGAAGGAGCTCGTTGCCGATGGCCTCCATGCACTGACACCCCTGGAGCGGACAGAAGTCAATGATGGCGTTGCCCACCCTGACGAAGTGAAGCAAGTCGTGGTCAACCGATCCGGAAGCATCCTATCAGCATCCACCATCTTGAAGAGTGACTTCTTCTCGAACCTGCAGAAAATGACGTTGCCAGAGTAAGCGTCTGATACATATCCCTTGGCCAATAGCTTACGACATATGGTATCTTGTGACGTTTCCTCGACAGGCGGATTGAAGGATCGCCTAACTTCCGCCGTGTGCCATTGACCCTGAAGCTAGTGTCGTCCGGAACGCCTTCCCCCGATGTTTCGGTGGGGTTCCTTCCAGGCAGTGCCGGCGACGGAAAGATGGTTTGTGGAAGGTGCGATCTTATCTTATCGAAGGCGCGACCGATCTCACCTTACCTTGATTGGCTTAGCGGGATGCCTACTGTACAAGGGTTTGTTGTTTGTTGACGGCAAGATAAGTCGGAAATAATCGTTTCACAGGCTTCGTCGGGCGTTAGCGAGGGTGGACGCTGGACCACAAGGCAACAACACTGTGTTCTGGACTTCCTTGAGAGAGGTTTGGTTGAACTTCTTCTTGACATCACATCATACCCACTGTCTAACAGGAGCCAGTCATCTACGTTGCTGGCCGACCACATGTCCTGCGGCTTGTTGACAAGCCTTTGGAGAATGTCGAGTATGTGACCTTTCCAGACTCCCGGTCACTGTTCTAAGCTTTGTCCCCAGGGCTACGGGAGTCACCACCAGCATGGTGGAAACCATGGAGGAACGTTTCAAGAAGGACGTCCTTCGGGAACTTCGGCAAGGCAGGGGACGCATACTACTCCACGATGAAGTCGAGGAGCGTCCCGGGGTGTTCTCGATCATACCCATCTGGGAGACGGTATCGGAGGAGGATATTATGACCCCGCGGGACGTCTTCAACCTCATGGCAAAGGAGGGATACAAGGTAACCTTGGTTCGAACTACCTCTCGTTAGTATTGACCGCTGACGGATTCAGATCGACTATGATCGCGTGGCTATTGTGCGTAGTGCTCTGTGCGGAATTGTTCACGCTGCTGATCATCTTTCTTCAGACTGACGAACAAGCACCACTTCCTGATGCACTCTCTCAACTTCTCAATCGTGTTCGATTGGGATACTCGCAGGCAGGAGACTTCATCTTCAACTGTCAGATGGGGAGGGGTCGAACAACCACTGGAATGGTGACCGCGTGCCTGATATCAACCATCATGAACTGGGCTGGAGAAGAAAATGTTGATACCCCTGAAGAAGTGAACTTCGTCAGCTATGATTCCATCGATGGTCCATCCGAGGAGGAGGCATATCTCCAAGGTGAGTTCACTCGTTGGTAGCCTAAGCAGCATACTGATGCGGTCATCTTGAAGGGGAGTACAAGACCATCTTGCAACTCGTCGGCGTACTCTCCCATGGGAAAATCGCGAAGCGCCTGACTGACCGAGCAATTGACCTCATGCAAGATGTTCAGAATCTGCGAAAGGCAATTTACGAGTGAGCGCCGAGTCGTACATCCCCCCCTGCTGCGCTGAAGATGATCATCGTGATGCAGTTACAAGCTGAAGGTCGAGACCTGCGAGAAAGGAAGCGCCAAGCACCGCAAGTTGATGAGCGTCGCTGTGAACTATTTGTATGTTTATTTTTATGACACATTGCGGGCGCTCAATGACATTGGATAGATACCGCTACGGAACGCTCATAGTGTTCTGCAACTATCTGATAGAGATGCGGGAGCTATCTGGCAAAGGGCAGGAGAAGCCGTTTTCTTCGTGGCTTCGGGAACACCGCGAGATAGCAAAACTGCTCGGGAGGAGATCATTGGATTAGGTCCATTGGGATGGGCGGCATATTTCTTGATGGCAACCAACTAACATACTGAGCTGCGTTGTTCTTACTTAATATGTAGTTCGACGGATACCTCCGCGTTCCAGTCGCATGATTTTTTGCATGGGAATCGTACCTTGACAGGTTATTGGCTAACGAGGGCCTGGCCGGCGCAAGTTGCGACAGGCGTGTTGGTGGTAGGTATTGCCCACAGATCGAGACTTCTCGCTGAGGACCCCTCAGTCCTTTTGCGCTGGGAGTGTGCACAGACGGAGAAAACAAGCTGTACATGTCTGATACACGTCTCATGTTCCCCTGCCTCGAGGCGATGGAGTAACTTTTGCATGACAAGTTCGGGCGGCTGTGCACAGAGATATGGTCACGTGACCATCACATTGCCTTGTGGTACACTGCCACCAGGGCTCTTTCATCAAATCAGTTGCTTTGCTTTTCTCCAACTCTCTTTCAGCTCACAAGTCGTTTAGCAGGGCCCATCTCGCACATACCAGCTCGCTAGACGCTATACACGACGGCGCCGAGCTTGTCTTTGATCACAACGACGCCCCGCAACGACGGTGGTCTTCACCTAAGACGCGTTGCTGCGGAAATTTGTTAGACAACACTCGTTACCCACCGGTTTTTACTTGTCACACGGCCAGCGGACGAACTCAGGATGAGGAGAGCAACACGGTCACTGCTGCTTCTCGTCGTGGCTTCAGGGTTGATTCTTTTTGCATTTGCACCGCGCTACGAGTTGCTCGAAGACTCAAAGCCACACCTCCACATGCGTGACTTGATACCGCCACCGGGTGGCAGTAATTCCGCTTCAGCCAACCCGAGTACCCCAGCAAACTCACCAACCCAACCAACGTCAACTACACCCTCAGCTACTCCCACTCAGAGCACGCCCACGTCCACTCCACCTTCCTCCTCGCAGCCTCCAAGCTCAACGCCAAACAGTGCTACTCCCACTAATTCCAATGCGCAAAGCACCCCACCTCCTACCAGCACACAGCCCGGTAGTACAGTTGTGGGTACTACAGCCACTAACGCGGATGGCGAGGTCGTTACCAGTGTAGTCACCATACCCAACGGCACTGCCGGAACCGCAACTCCATCGCACACTGATTCGAGTTCCTCGAATGATTCGGGTGGTCTGGGCACTGGCTCAATTATCGGTCTATCAGTCGCTGGTGGAGTCGCAGTTATTGGTATTATCTCATTCTTCGTCTGGAAGTTCACGAGGAAACGCTTCGCCGACTTCGACGACAGTAAGTTCGATTACGTAACATGCTAACCCGAAACCTGACATCAAATCGCCTCACCAGATGAGGCCATCAAATGGCCAGAGCTAAACACTCACGGAGGTGGAGATGTACATGCACTACCAACGAACTCCACTGGACGTGCTGGCTTCGGTGCAGAGAACGACTCTGATCTTAACCTCGCACGCGCACCCAGTCCTGGAGGTGGCTATGCCCACTCAGTTGCCGCATCCTCCGTTCCCGAGGTATATGCGACTGGTCAAGACCCTTACGCAGTCCCACCTCTCCCCCACCTCAATCCAAATCAACCATACCGTGACGATCCAGCGTCGTATGGTCAACCAGCAGGGTATTACGACCCGTATCGAGGTCCGATCCCTAATACATTCGGCGACACCCTATCTGACGGTCATGGCGCAGAATCCATCCCAATGACACAGATGGCTAGGACCAGGAGTCCTGGCCCACAAGTTGCATATGACATGCAAGGTCGCGGATCTCCTGCACCGCAGGCGGCTATGGGGTACGGTGCAGGCATGGATGATAGATCCAGAAGCCCCAACCCTGCCGCAATGGGTGCAGGCAGAGCATCACCCGGTCCTCATGCTGCGTATGGCTACGGCCCTCGATAGCCGTAGCCCCCTTTGAACGGTTCGGTGCTGCGCATGGGGAAGAGGCGTTTGGGGTGCATGCTAGATGTCACGAATTTTTGGGAACGGGAAATTTGGATGGAAATATAGACGGCTGCTAAAGGACTGATACCCTGTGCAACGATCCCCACCCAACTGGAATGGACTCATTTATTCTTTTCGGTTGGTCATGTTTCTTTCTTCGTGTCAGTGTCATTTCAGCTCGCATGAACTTGCACAATGTCTTGTCCAGCAAATCTTCCACGTATTACAAAGCGCATTTTCACCCGCCGGTTCCAATCTTCTTCAGTGGTATCTTGTTTGAATCGTGGCCGCCCGGGTGCGGGTGCTGCCATTATCCTAGTCCTCATTACCCTTCCTGCTCTCTCAACCTCATTCTATCTCTTATCCAGGACGTTCCAGCATACGAATCTTTTATTTCTCGCTATGTGCTATACCGTCCTCAAACGAAATACTACTAATGAAAAAATTCATATATCTTCATCAGAAGCAAACCAGACTTGCCATTGGAGAAAACGACTAAATTTTGCTAAGTAGGAACGACTGTCTTCCTACTATCTAAACCGGTCTGCCTAGGGGAGACTAAATTTTTGCAGGGTATGACACAAATGCCAGTAAACGATAATATGAAACAATAAACAAGATGCTAGATGCTGCTTGAGAGATAGTGCGAGGGTCCGTAGAATTATACCATAAAATCCGATCCTAACTACATCGACACTCCCTAGTACCCTGCCATCTCCGCCACGCGTAAACCAATGTTGGTCGCCAGGGCAGCAAAGAG
>KN839840.1:778503-796031 GCA_000827185.1 Hydnomerulius pinastri MD-312
ATCCAGTCGCGTACAAGCAGTCTTTCCTGGTCAGGTATTTCACCTTCGGATAACCCCTCCGCTTCAGGAGATTCTACTACGGCTCGGCTACTCTGAGCCAGAGCCTTAGCTCCTCTCAAGCGTTCGCGCAGAGTCTCGTCAAATGCTGAGGACGGTGCAAGGGGATCAATAGACAATGGCTTTTGGTGTGACGGCTTGGGTGGAGAGATAGCTCCAGTATTGCGCCTAGTCTTCAAAAATGGCGTGCGCTCATCAATGGTTTCTTCATCCTCCTCAATAACGCCACTTTCTGCCTCTTGAACTAGCGCCTTCTTAGGTGACCCGACGCCCTTCCATCCACTGTCATCGCGTTCCTTGAGAGACTTCTCGCGGAACGCGATGGCTGCAGCAACGTCTTGCTGAGGAAGACCTGTACGTCTGTCTTCGTCCCTTGCGGGAGTCAGATCCATCTCTTCGTCTTCTTCGCCTTCCGAAACGGGTTCGGCGTATGTGTGTGACGGGGTCATAGCACCAGAAGACTGGTGCTCAGGGGTACTCTTCGAAGATGCAGAAGCAATGGGACGTTCTACAGTCAGGTAGCCAGTGTTGGGTTTGAGAATATCGGTATCCACTGCAAAGAGAAATCTGGGTCAGTCGCACAGCTGCGTATGTGTCTTCGCCACTTACTCTGGGGGAGCCAGAAAGGAACGAGATCGGTACGACTGGGGAGTAGTGTGGCACACCCATGGATGAATTTACTACACGAAAGTCAGCTACCGGTAGTAAATCGACAGGCCATCAACCAACCTGAACTTCGGGACGGCCTCGACTAGATATGACTGAACAAGGTCTGTCACCCACTTCGGTGGTTCTTGACCAAACTGGGTCTGGAGTTTGACTTCCAGAACACCATACTTGAACAGTTCCTTATCCTCGTCGGGGAGCTGGTCAAAGGGATGATCAATCCCGATGTCGGTCCGACGCCAGTTATCACCAGAGCGTGCACGGTCATCCCAGTTATCCTCCCTGACCATAGTAAGCTCGGTGTCAAGGGAGATCCGCACGCGTGCATCACCAGGCAGCTGGAACGCTGTCCGGTTGTAAAAGGTCCTCATAACTACAAATCAATTATTAACAAACCAAGGGGGATTACCTAAAGGGCCTCTTACCGGGTGTGAGCTTCTTAGTCAACACACGATACTGCACCTCGCTCGCAAGCTGTATCATTGAATCAACTTCAGCCTGGCTCTTCTTCCCGCTATCGGCCTGAGCTTGTAGTTCGGCATCCATAGTATATTCTCCTCGCAAGAAAGCGTTCACTAGATGCTCCTTGATCGCAAAACGGGCTTTAACGGATTTTTCACCAGTCCAGTCCTCTCTGTGCGTCTTGCGCTCGACGAAAATCTGATTATTACGGTTAGCTTGCGCTGGTAGATGGGGATAGCAGTACTCACAGTCTTGACGTTGGTGTCACCGTACCATCGCAAACGAATTGCTTCTGCGCCCTCTGTCTTCTCCAGGCGACCAAGATATAATTCTAAGTCTTCGTTGTCAAAGTATATTGACGTAATGGCTATGCGAGCATGGTAAAAAAAATGCACATCTCGGGCAACAAAAGACCAAAGGATTTACCTGCATCCTTAGGTTCGAACTCCTTCTCGGCGTTAAACACTGCAGTTGATAAACGATAAAAGTCAGTCTTGTCAGAGCGCATCAGTGTGTCAGCAGGACAAACCGAGGACGGGTAGGTGTCTCAGGATAGCCAGTTTCAAAGGAACCAAGTTGTCTGGGTGCACCTACAACAGAGGTGAAACAAGTTGCACGACCCTATCCTTATGAATCTTACCCAGTACTTCGTAGTCTGTCGCACGAACGCGCTTTGGTTTCCCCCAGCGCTGGAGTCACCCACAACAGGATGGCCACGGGTACGAACAAGATCATAGAGCTTCGAGAGTTTGACGATAAGTGCATCCCAATTGTACTTGTAGAATGGCCTCTCTTCGAGGTAATCTTGAATGAATGTGGGTTTGAGCGGCAAGTTTGTTTGTTTCTACGGGCGGAGTTAGTGCAACGGTGTGATATCCAGAGTAATGACCAACGTCATGTTTCTGCACCATCATCAGCATCTGAGGGACACAAGGCCTCAACTATGCCACGAACCTTTAGGATTTTGAGGAAGCCAGTTATGTTCAGTTTTGTATACAGGGCGAGATCATGTACATCCGCAACGAGAGTCGCGACTTCTTCTTCCAATCCGTGAAATAGATCTTCAAGTTCGTCATAAGAGTCTCCAGTCCCTTCCAAGTCGTCTTCATCGTCCGAGCCTTCGTCCGGACCATAATCGGAAGGGCGCGCGTGGTGAGATTCGGGGTCAGTAGTTCCGATCGGAGATGGTTCAGATGACTGATGAGAAGACTCTTGGGCAACCAAGCGCTTCACATCCCGTTCAGCATCTCGTATACGCCTGGAGAGTTCCGAGGTCTACCAAATGATAAGAGGCGCGAAGGGTGATTAATAAGCAAGCTAAATGACCTTCTGCTTTTGAAAGTCATGAATCTTGTCCAGCTCTCTTTTGAGCATGGCAGTAAACTCGCGCTCATCCTTGTCATCCCAGTTGTGATAGGTCGTTCGACTCTGAAAGGGGTCAGCATTAAGAAGACCGGCACTGGCAGTGCACCAGTGACAATTTTACCTTGAGCTCCCGTTTCAACAGGTTGTAGTCGATATAAAAAGGCCTCCACTCATTGTAAAGGTCCGTCTATATGCCAGGGTCAATTTCCGTCGCAGAACCAATGAAACATTGACACCATGTGCGCACCGTTATTTTCCTCCCAAACTTCATAACTGCTAGTGTGTGCGCGAGTCGCGTTTACAATAAGCAAAAATAGACTAGAAATGAAAAGACAAAGGATCAGATAACCAAGGGGCGCTCGCAGTTGCAATTATCAGGCTCCAAGAACAGCGGCGCTGTGGGTGGGCTCTTGGAACAACCGCAGACGTAGGGACCAACGTTTGAGTTCCAGGCTTGGAAGGTCTCCTTAAACGTGCGTGGATTTAACCTCCGAAGCTTCGCCTTTTGAGGAAGTGGGCGTAGAGTGGCGCCCAAAAAAGTCCCATGACGGACAAAGTCCTGACCTCTTTAGGCAGTAAACCAACCGACTTCTCTCCATAAACAGACAAAGTCCCGACCTTCTCTTGGCGTTTGTACCCCGCGGCTTTCTTTGTGGCGGTGTCAAAGCTCGTTCACTCCATCGGACTCCGGAGCCAAATATTAATCCGGTCTCCTGTAGTCGCAATCACGAAATGGGCCCTCCTCCTCAGCACCAGCAACAGTCTTACTTCAACGTCCAAAAGCCAAAACAAAATGGTGCTGTACACAGAACAAAGGTTCTTCTCCTGGGAACGAGAAGGTATGCTTCCTGATTCAAAACCTGATGAACTACTAAAGATAGTTTGGTGGCAGGAGCGGCAAGACCTCAATCTTGCAGGTCTTATTCAAGAACTTGCCCTCGAAGCAGACGTTCTACTTAGAGCCTACCATGCGTGTTACGAAGCACGCATTTGAGTGAGTGATTATCAAGCCGGACTCTGCACCATGGTTTTGAGCTGTTGTCGCTTGAGCAGCACTGTCATCCCGCTTGAAATATGGGATTGTCCTGGAAACATTACAGTTGATACTCTAGGGGCACCTCTCACAGATTTATCTGCTATTATATTCGTCATTGATATACGGGTAGGTAGCTGAGAAAAATTAAGGAGGAAGCTAATCAATTGCACAGGACCTTTATCGACAACCAGTCGCGAAGCTGGTTGAATTCATTGTGGCCGCGTGCGAAGTGAACCCGAACATCAACCTAGAAGTCTTCGTGCATAAAGCTGAGGAACTTCAGGAGGATGACAAAATTGGTATGGCTCTTCCTCACCCTCAAGACCCAGTTAGGTGACCCCAAGGCAGAGAACTTTCGTCAAATTCACGAACGCGTCATGGACCGTCTAGCAGACGAATCACCAGATTACGAACAAGTTCCTCTCAACTTCCACCTAACATCCGTCTACGATCACTCGCTCCAAGAGGCCTTCTCGCGCGTACTCCACAAACTCATCGACTCCTTGCCTTATCTGGAAGGCCTCCTAAACGTATTTTGCTCTGTGAGTTCCACTGAGGCGACAACTTGTGTGACCTTCTGAACCACACTTCAGAATACATCTTCACCAAAAGCCTTTTTATTCGATACCACGAGCAAACTTTTCGTAGCTACTGATGCCTCACCTGTCGATCAAGCCACCCATAATCTCTGCTGTGACTACTTGCAAATGCTAAACTCATTTGGACCGCTATACAAGTAATGCGTTATGCACGGCGCTTGGCTCTCATAACTAACTAAAACCCTAACACAGATCCAACGCAGGCACTGACCCCCGGTCAAGTCTCTTCTCCCCAACACCCACGCCTCCCCCAACGACGAGTTCTTCCCCAGCGGGGCCTTCTGCACATTTCAACGGCTCTACATCCACCCCGACCGATATCCTCAACCCGCCAGCTTCCACCTCGAATCCAGCGCTCAATCCCAACCTCAATCCACAATCAGTGACGAGCACTAAACCCCTCTTCTACCCCTCCGCATCTACATCGCTCTCGCCTTCCCATCCAGGGACGACGCTCACTTACCACCTTGTAACGCCCCACCTGGCGCTCCTTGCGTTGTTGCCTACGACTGTCTATGAGATGCGGAGAGGTCTTGTGGAATGGAACGTCGTGTGGTTTAGGGAGGGTGTGAGGGAGATCTGGGAAGTGGAAAAGGAGCGGAGTGAAGGGGGCCTTGCTTAATGGGACCACAATTTGGAAGTTCGACTCAGAGAGATGATCAATATGTCCACTTTCATCAAGTTTTGTAACACCATTCATTCAGCAGTAGGATAAGCTATATACATACAATACACCAACCAATACATATAGCAGAACATGTCCGTAGCACTCACAGAAAACCCAAAGTTCACGAGGAAGACAAACTAATCGCACAACTCAGTATCCCCGGCAAGTCTGTCGAGAGCCATGCTGGGTGTCCGTAAAACGAACGCGCAGGGGAACTGCAAAGGGTGACTATAAGAATGTTCGGCATCAGTATTCGGTCCCCAGTATCATCTCGAACCGACCTAGTAAGCCCTGCAGTCCACTCCGGTTTAATGATCACTTCTCTTCCCATTTCGTCCATGGCAGGAACGATCTTAAGGACCGCCAGAATAGTGGCCATTGCACTCCATACAGATGCATCTGCGAGGTGCTTTCCAACACAGACCCTCCGGCCCCATCCCCAAGCGAAGTGAACGGTGTCCTCCGTAAGCTTACTCTCCGAGATGGTGAGGAAGCGCTCGGGGACGAAGGCGGAGGGATTAGGATAGGTGGATTCATCGCGGGACATGGCCCTGAGATCCGCCTCCGAGTCAGTTGTTGCACGAAAAGCGAGAGGCGGCGTGATGAAACGCACCAAGTGTTTGCAATTACAGTTGCTCCTGCAAAGATGCTCAGATCATCGCCATTCCTTGAAAAGAAATTACAAACCTTCCGGAATGTAATATCCATTATAAACATCGCCCTTAGTGGCGGCATGCGGAACAGCTGACGGGACAGTGAGGAAACACTTCGCATGTACTGGTTATAATACTCACCCAAAGGGACGACTGGATGCCACCTAAGAGTCTCTCGGAAAATGGCATCGAGATAGGGGAGTGAAGCCCTGTCGCTGAAGTCCGGAAGTCGATCGGTACCAACAACTTGGGCGATCCGTTCATACGCTTTGTCTTGAATTTTTGGGTTAAGAGCCATGGCAAGCAAAAAATTGTGCATCACCGAAGCGGTCTACAGCCATGTCAGTGACTCGTAGCAGCAACGCGAAATTAGGGATTCGTACGGTCTCTGTTGCAGCTGTGGTATCATGAATCATTCAGTCATTGTCACAACACAGTAGACGGAGAAACGAGCTCACAGCTGTAAGCGGTCGCAGCAGCTTGCTTGATATCTATTTCATGTACGACAGAATGATTATCACGATGCGCATTGCTTAGTGCTTCCGATACCATCGATGGCGCGGCAAGCCCAATGTTCTTAGAAAGAGACCAATAAATATCTCAACCCAATGTGTAACGCCATAACTCACCATACGATGCTTAACATATTCATATGGCGCGTCGATCATCTCATTGAAGAGCTCTTTGCACAAAAGTGCGGTTCTTTTGAGCTGAGCACCAGGAAACCGCGGAGGAAGCTCCAGCACTACTCTGCGGTTAGCATCATAAATATACTTAGAGTCTGTTTTTTTGCGGCTTACAAAATGGGAACGTCTCAGCAGTCATGGTGTTCCCGAGCGACGCCGCCTCGATAGCCAGCGCATTAGCTTTGTCAACAAGCTCGACGAGCGGATCGGTGGTGGAACTTGGCTGGTAGCCATACACCACATGCATAATGATACAGATCGAATGCCTAGGTCCAGTAGTCCTTGGTAAGGTCTCCAGAATGTAGCTGCGCTTGAGCTTACATATGAAGATGGGAAGGATATTCGATCGGGGCCTCGAGCAAGCCTAACGCTAGCCTGCGAGCCTGCCTCAATTGTAGAGGCTGGTACGACTCGCAAGCACCGGGACGAAATGTCTGGTGCATCAGTCTTCTGTGGATACGCCATTTATTCCCGTAGGGGAAAATAACAGAGTTGAAATCCAAGCCAAATCTATTGAACGTAGGATATCAGAGGTTAAGCAAGGGATCAGAACGGATGAGTCCTAACGCTTCGTAAGCCCCAGAGTGTGGTCTATCCGAGTAATTGTTCGACCGAAGGTCCAGGAGGGAGCGCGCGACGGCTGTAGAATTGATGATTATGACATCCCTGTGGAAGAGGCGGGCATAGCAAATGTCCCCTGAAGGCATGTTGTGATGAGAACCCATGCGTTCGTCTACGAGGAGATCTTACCATAGGTAGCCTTCCAAGCTTGAAATGTAAGCCAGGGCTTCGCTGCATTAATCCTCAGTGCACTACCCACGAGGGGCAGCCCCAACGGCCCAGGAGGAAGCGGAAGCGGAAAATCATATTGTCTTCCTAGCCTCATCTTCCTCTGGATGATGAGAGCGACGAGAGTGGAAAGAATGAGCACAAAACAAGCTTGGAGGAAGTCAATCATTTCGAGAGATGCGGCGTGTTTAGAGGAGGGGAGGACCCCTCATTTCGGCAGAGGACCTTTATACCTATAGCAATGAATTCGATCGCACAGATTCAGACTTACAGAGTTTGTCGGTGGATATCGAGCAGACAAGAGCCGTGAACATGTATTTCAAGGATTTCGTTTAGTCGATTGCTGTATTCAACGGCGGTGTTGAAGGAAAGATGTTTGTTATGTTAGATAGTGTAAATCTCACCAGGACCGAATTTCGACACAAGATGTAGATTCCTGCGTAGATGCAGCGGATCTCTACCGATGAGTAGGTACAGCATTATTGTCTGGCCGCAATATACATGCACATTACGCAGTGATAATATGATGCACTTTGTACGGGGGAGCAGATACAGCGAATCTGAGCTCGGTTAGGGTTCAAAAAGAGGACAAGCCGATAGAATGCCGATCGGGTCTCGCCTCACGAACGATCCACGTGGCAGACGGTGCCCAACGAGGAAGCACAAGAGCTCAGGTGAGCTTGGTTGCAGTAAAGATTAGCTGAATCTTGGTCACAGTCTGGGATGAATATGATTGATCCAAGTTCGTGTCGATCATGATCACTGTGAGCGTCCAAAGTGGAAGGTTGTGAGGCAACTCCTCAAAGAGGTGCTTAATGAAGATTATGGCCTCGGATAGAGTACTACCTTGTAAGCATTAGTGGTGTAGCGGTAACATTGGGTCTTCCCATGGCCTAGCTCCGGGTTCGACTCCCGGCTGATGCACATTTTTTGCAGTTCCCTTTTACCACCAGATTCGCAATGCAGCTACCTCCAAGATGGCAAGGCAATCCCCCGGCACTTCTCGCATAACATCAGGAATGGCAAGTTAGTGGCTGGAGAGAGGGTAAACCACGCATTGAATGGTACGATTCGAACCGCTGCTCCAATGTCGTGTTTAAATTCTACGATACCCTTGGCACATCACGCGCGTATGGTTGTGCACTTAATGAGATGTCCCAATAATGTTGATGTGACCAACCCTCCCGCCCGTATCCAACAATACAGAGACCCCCACCGACCTCCTTGGTCGTCACTGGGGCTTGACAGGGGCTGCTCTTTGCGGAAGTCGATCTCAGCAAGCATTAGTGGTGTAGCGGTAACATTGGGTCTTCCCATGGCCTAGCTCCGGGTTCGACTCCCGGCTGATGCAATTCTTTTGCATCTTTTGGCAGTATAGGATAGCACGCGAGTCCCAGATCTAGCCGCGCCGCAGTCTGTTGCAAAAGAACAGCAGTGATAGATCTTTCGTATCTGCAGTCTGAAACAAAAGGGCAGTGCCACATCTTGGTCTCAGGCTTTCAGAGACCCTGCAGGACTGCCAAAATATTATTATGCGATCGGGGGAACGCCGTCACGGTGATCGTTGTGCCCGTACGATCAAGCCAAGGACCCCAAGCTGGGTACCGCCGTCCCTCCGTCATTACGGGGCGTACTCACTAAACTCGACGCTCTTTCACTCAGACAAACCAATAGGATCACCAAGCGGTCAAAGGGATACTAAGTTGCGAGAAAACCACAAATAATCAAATTATAGCTAAATGAGGATCGATTGCAACTGTAAAACATCGTCCATTCGGAAAAAATGTTTCACAAGATCCAAGAAGGGTCCACCTCTTCTATTCACCACCCATCCCGCAATGTCTGGTCAAGCATGTAAAGCGAAGAGGATAAGTATGCAAAGCAAAGGGCGAACGAGCAATCCCTGAACCAAGGGCATATCTATGTACGAATGACGTGAAGTCACGAGACCAAGGGATGGTACGGCAGAAATGTCAGAATGCACAGTGCAAATGCATACGGTGGATCGTGGAAGAAGGGGAATGGTTGCGTGGAAACAGAACAGTGTACGAGTCCGCATAGGTTTAAACTATGAAAGAACGGGAGAGTGCATAGAGGGAGGTACAAGCAAGACAAAGGACGAGAGCGACGGTGACAAGGTTTGCTCATACGGCGCAAGAGGGGATGGTGAGGTTCTTGAAGTTTTTGCTGCGCAGGTAAAATTTAGAGGAAAGCAATGGAACACGATGAGTTTGCGAGACTTACTTGGAGTCGAACAAGCCCCAGTAGCCCTGCCAACGGAATCATTGCCGTGAGATCATGAATAAAAGGGGAAGAAACAGTGCTCGTTACCTCAACACCACCGTACGTCGTAGCCTGAAACACGAGAATGAGGTCAAGTCGCACTCCACTACGTTGCCCACGATACAGATGCTTACCTTCCATGGCTCATCGCAGAACTATAATGAGGTCACAAGTCAGCATCGTAATTATGGGTGCAGAATTCGAATCAGAAACTGACCTCGAAGAAGAAGTATCCTGTGCCGTTTTGATTTGCTATATAGTGCCGTGAGGCATCATCAGCAGTACTCCACGTGCGAATGTCCTCGGACGTAGCACTTACCTTGGCAAACAAATGTATCAACGAAGATCTTCAAAGCCGGTCAGTACTGTGGTCTAAGATGATGAAGGATGTTGAGCGCACCTGGAGATTACCAACCGAAGCTATTGATGGTCCGTCGTTGGGGCTGTAGTTGAATTGCGAAGTGTTCTGGGGGGCAAAACGTTTAGCGTGTATATCATCCGGCGGAGAACACCAGCATACCGTTGGCCAGCCAGTCTCGGCGATGTACATCTTGGGGTTGTTGGAAAGTGTGGCCGCTAAAGCGACGTTGTTTTCCTGGAAGAATTCCGCAGTCCAGCCAGCGGCGTTGTCGATGGTTTGGTTTGCAAACCATGGGTGAACGTTCGACATTCCGTAGTCCACCGCTCCAAGCACTTCGTTGTTGAAGTAGCTTCCAGCATCGGCATTGCCGACTGGGATAGTCTTTCCGAGGTTAAGCCCAGCCAACATCGTGCGAGTGTCGCTAATCCAGGGAATCAGCATGGCAGCAGCTAGGACCATGGGATCAGGACATGTTTGATGAAGATTCGGAACATCCATACCTGCCTGTCCAGCAGAGCCGTTAGGGTCGGATGAACCTGCCGCCGTGATGTAGCTACGGCGAAGTTATTAGTGGCCGAACCAACACGATACCGCAGAACACGCACTCTAGGATGAATTCATTTCCAACAGTGACACCAGCAACGTGCTCAGCACCATATGCCTGGAGCGCTGTCTGAATCTCGCCTTTCTGACGTTCGTAAGCAGTACCGTTGTCGGTAGCCGCGGGGTAATTTCCCAGGTAGACGTTCATGTTGACCTTGGTGGCGGCGATAGCTGCAAGGACAAGGGAAGACTGGTTGCAGTCTGCACCATAGAGACGGATGTTGGTTGTGAGTTGTGAAAGGAGCTGGATAGAAGGTAAGTTAGGGACCTAGGGACCAAAAAGTGTGCTAGTGGACTTGCTTGGATGTCCTCGACGACCTCCGCTGTTCACTACTCAGTTTGGATTGGGTTGTTGATGGCACGCGCACTCACCATAAGAGTTTCCACAGTCGGGGTATTGCGAGCCAAGAGGAGTGTAGGCGATACCGTAGAACGACTGCTTCAGTGCAGGGTTCTTCTGGAAGTTGCTGGGATCGTTGGGGTTTGTGCCCGGAGGTGCGACGGAAGGCGTATCACCGCCGCTAGAAACAGCGTTGTTGTTGTTGGAGTTCTTTTTCGAAAGCGTGACCCCTACGCCAACACCAACGGCAATGAGAACGGCCAAAGTCAAAACCGAGCCGATGACCTGTCAAATTCGGTTGTCATGTGGGTCAGACCCGAGCAGTGGCGGGGCATGTTGACCACACTCACGATCCACTTTGATCGTCTGTTCGACCTCTGAGTTTTTTCGAGCCAGTCACTGTTGCGGGGAGCCTCCAGGTTCTCGTATGTTCTTCCTGACGACGGCATGACGGGCACTGCTGCAGCAAGAGGTTGTGATTGGGAACTTCGAAGGTCGTTTGTTGAGTCGAATGGTGAACGAGCGTGTGTGCCAGGCTGGCTTTGGGAAGGCTGCGCAGCAGTCAGAATGTGTTTCAGACGGGTTGTAGAGCGAGTAGAAATGGGAAAAAGACAAGGTGGAGCAAGGTAACACTTGGTCTCAGCCAACATATATATAGACTTTCAGCAATGGAATTCTTACGGTTACACCTGGTTGGTCGTAATAATTCTGCAAGTCCGGGTTGGAACCCATGCCTGGATTGTCGCGATACGGTGATACCTGGCGCATCGAATAGTCTTCACCGCCTCGCTGCATGGTAGAAGACGGAAGGGAGAAGGAAAGACAGAAGGAAAGGCGTCAAGGACGGAGTTTTGGAGTGGGGAAGGGCAAGGTACTTTCAGACGCTCGAAGTATTAGCGAGTTCTAATAGTAGGTCCTAACTTTGGTTCAACTTTGGTTCTACATATTGTCCCTTTTTCTCTCTTAAGATGACCTGTTCGATCTGTTGCAGTGCTGCCGGTGCACACCTGAGCCATGTGAGGTGAAAATGCAGCCCAAGGCTATTTCTGTCCTCGTTCCTTGGTCTGCTGATTGGTTGATCGTGCCTATTCTTGCTCGAATCTTTCCGGGGTGCTCATCCAGGAATAACAAACCTACGTAGCACGTTAATTATATACAACGTTTTGCTGCGGAAATCGCATAACAGGGCATAGTGATATCAATGATGATGACCGCGTTTTACACGGACGCCGTCAAGCGCGCATGCCGGAGGCGCGGGACTTAGGAGGACTTAAGTCAGGGAAGTGGAAATCAGATAAATAGCCCTCCTGTCTACTAATTGCCAACCTGCACTCGTACGGTTCCAGATGACGTCGCACCTCAACATGCCTCCTGTGTGTCCATGGTCTCTCTGTATATACGTATGCGAAGTGAGAGCCCGGTCTAAGCTACTTGCAAGCTCCGGTGGAGCGTTGTAAAGTTTCTCCCTCTTTCGCACTCCAAATGGCACGCCTACCACTAGCACCAGCTAATCTATCAGGTAACGAGACGTGGCAATCAACCGCCGTTGCTTCGACTCTCGTGGGGATGAGCTCCTGCCGACCGGCATGCATAGAGGCCGACACGGATGATCGTGTCTCCAATAGCAATATCTCACTGCGGGTGACGGTCCTTTAATAAGGTGTGAGATTAATCCTAGTCGAAAGGTAGCTGCTAAGCCCGAGGACGGAGTGGCTAGATGATATCCAATGCAGCAAGGTGACGATGGAAAAGCGTCCGCATCCTAAACAGTGTTGTCCCTCTCAAGCCGCGCGCGAAGTCGAACAGCGAATCCGAATAACGTAGAAAAGGAGAGATGATTGGGGCGAGTTGGTCGTGATCGATTCGAGGGCTGCCTGGCTGAAACTAATTTCAGATTAAAAGGACCAGGGGGACCAAATCCTAGCTGGATCTTATCGGACTGACTGGTGCCAAAAGGGGCTCGACGTCAAGTCACCCAAGCCGTGGCATCAATCGCCCCTGCCTTGTCGTGTGGGGATCCTGGATGTCTTAAGTTTAATGTGCGCACCATGTGCTGGACAGAAGCGCAGGCACATAGTGAGGTTTGGGTTCAAACGGAGGACTTGAAGTAAGATCGGGTAGATGCTCGGTCTCTCATGCAGGAGCACAACCATCTATATAGTATCACAAGTCATTGAGACGAGTCTTGAAAGCGGGTGAGCTTCCGCGCAGTGAAGACCGCCACTTATCTGAGCAGCAATCGCACAGCCCAAACATGTCAGGATTTCCTGAACGTTGAAATTCCCAAGAGCTATATGATAAACTACTCAAGTTCAGCATGACCAATGTACTGAACGGGGAAGATATACCCGACGAACTTCGTATGAACCCCTCAGAAGGGCGAGTAGAAGTCAGAGACACTAGGAAAGGTCCTTGTTCATACATACATGCATAAAATAGCGTTGAGAGGGCATCCTGTGACGCAGCTTTCGACTCCCGAGCGGGTCCTTTTACTCATCTCCATTCCCAGCTGCGCCGGATTGAGACCCATCTGTGTCCTCAACAGAGGGCTCTTCGGTCTCTTCTCCCGGAGTTTCAGCGGTTTCCACTACCTGGGTTTCCACGGATACTTCACGATGAGTGACAGCCTCAGGGACCTCATGATAATGCCGCAGCGGCTGCCTTATCCGCGATTTTGGCGTCGCGACGAGTTCCTTCAGCGATGATGGTGGTGGTGGTAAGTCGAGTAAGAGCCAATTCTGTTGAGAAATGAGGAACTCGAGGACTTGTTGGTTCAATGAGTGTTCTCGGAGGGATAGTCCGTGAGTCGGATGAGAGATCAATCCAGGTCGAAAAATCGCCGCTAGTTCTAGATAAAGCCACCACCGAGGAGATCATGATGGTGAGCGTTATGGCAAGAAAGTGATGTGGGCCAACATACTGGCCGGCGTCATCAAATTCTTCTCCGAGTTGCGGGCAAAACCCGACAAAAGATCAAGGACATAGAGAAGGAGGAATTGGTTCGGGCGGGGCATTCGCTGGATCAACCTCTTATAGACAGAGACAACCTGGTCGTATACGAAAGGCTGTTTCGCTTGAGTTGGCATGAGCATGATAGAGACATTAAGGAACTTCAGGAAACTGACCAATGGCATCACGAAACTGGGACTACTTGTCAGAACACCTCGAGGCTGAATATCACCGCGACCTGAACTCACATCGTGTTGCATAACATAAGGTATAATTGGCTCCTATTCCCCATATTAGCTTGAACGCCAGGCTCAGAATCAATAAATCCATCACTCACCGGCATCTGGGTTAGGTATCTGCGAAATACCATAGCTACATCGTGGGGGGAATACAATTGTCTCTTCCAATCAATGGTCCTTCCATACTGCCAGGCCATGCACGTGTGAGTTTGGGTTGTTTAGACTTGCCAACTTGCTGAACATACGTGTGGTCTCTTCTCAAACTTAGCCTGCAGCTCTTGCATGACTTTGGTTGACCCATTTAGACTGAATACGTTTTCTTCTTCAAGACCTGTGACCATGGCAGACAGCCTGAGCATTGAAGATGACACTTCATCCGATGCGCGACACTTACCATTTACCTTCAGAAATAGTCCGCTACAAGGTAACGGTCGTGAGCAAAGTGCTTATGGGTCATGGTCCAAGACGAGCGCGGGAGAAGTAGTGCTGCCCCACATACCATTTAGCGACGACAATCGGGATGTAACCCCACACAGCAAGGTTTCCCTGGGTATCCGAGGTTGATATCGGAGTGCCTGCGTTCTCCAACGCTTTCAAAATAGTCCTCCCAAATATTGGATGTTCTTTTGGCTGTGGGCTTTGTAGCGTCCAATTATCATGGGTGGAGAATCGGCGGAGGATATTCGATGGCATGGGCACAGAGGGCTGCTCAGCGTCTGATTATCAATGAGGTCGAGTCTAGTTCCCAGCTCGAACTGCCAGTGATGCTCCTAGGCACGGTGACAAGGCTGAGAGAAAGGTGCACCCCAAACTCTCAATTTCTCATTGTTGAACAAACGCCCCTCCATGTGAGGCTGCACTCGGTGCGGTGCACACTGCATACAGCATGCCGGCACGGATGTCCTCACATGCTTCTCGGGCGCTTCTGATCTCAGTACATAGGTGCCGACTCGGACCCACACCTTTATTCCCATTGTTCATTATCTCCCAGTCGAACGTCTAGGGGCCTAGGGATTTCAGAGCGCCGTGATACGTTCGAAACGACCCCATTATCTCTTTGAGCCTCTACAATGTCTGTCTCGCGGGCTTCGAACGCATCCGGCGCCACTGGACTATTCAGCTTCATAGAGAGCGGTCAGTCGCTCAACATCCCATCTCCCCCTAGAGATGGAGTCAGCATGACGGGGAGGCGGCGTCCGCTTCGAATAATTTTGAAGAAAATTTTCAAGCCTCAAAAGAGAATCGCGGCTACTCCTACGGTCCTGCAGAGTATCCGGGCAATTGTGCTTGCTTCATGTAAGAGGATTACCTGGACTGTGTGCCCGGCGTGGACTTGATATATGTTCTCCATGATAGGGCTGAACATCTTGCTGGCCTTTGTGCCAGTATCGGTGAGTATACTCAGTCGATCTCGTCTTTCCAGCACTCGCTATTTGAGGATGTGCCAAAGGTGGAAAGCTCTATCTAATTCTATACTTAGTGGGCGATCAACTTCGCGACGCCAGATCACCACAACCTTATCTTCATTTGTATGTGTGTCTATGATTTTGGTACACTTCGTCTCTAACGAGGTGTACTCCAGTTTCGTTATTGTCAATCATACCACTGAGCAAGGTAAGAAGACCATATGGATGACGCGTTTCTGCAGGGTTGAAGTCGTGCAATATAGCTTCTCGCGTTTGCAACTGATGAGCTTTCCATACGAGTGGGCCAGACATTGGCTGGACTTCTCAATGCAACAATGGTTCGTCCATTTTACGTTGAAATGCTTTTTTACACTCTAATATTCGCCACTTCCAGGGCAACAGGTAAGTTCTTCTCTGACACCAGAGCAACGTTCCATCTCAACGGAATATATACAAGTGTTGAGCTTATTATCGCCGTAAGGGTCATTGCATCATCCTCTGCATTGATCTTACGTCCAGTATTGCACACAGATTGTAGCATTGGCAAAGTGTCAGCTCACGATTGTTCGAACATCATGTGAGTGGTGAGGCTCATCCGTTGTTCCAAAATGTTGAACCGAGGGCAGTGGTGGGGGCGATCTTGAGCAACATACGTACGTAGCTCACCCAACTAGAAGAAATTTATTGAGCGCGCAGATAGTCTTCACCTTGGGGGTGTTGTTTTGTATTGGAGACCTCCGATTCTCGGAGCAGGGTTTTGGCTCGAGTACGTGTTCACTGAGACCAGACATCCGACAATCTCCTGACAACACTGTGCAGTTATGAGCCTTCTCAACCTCCCACTCTTGACTACCAGCATTATCACCATTGTACTGCCAGGAGCACTGTACAACGCTTCCACTTTCTCTTCCCTCGTGAACGGCGAACAACAGTCTAATAATGATATTTTGAAGACGAACCGTGGTGTAAGTTATGTCCTTTCCTTCAGGAGTAAAATGAACTGATTGTGTTTGCGAAGGCTGCTGTCATAATCTTAACGAGTTCGTAATGAATCATCTCAGCCAAAGCCTGAAGATTAAATGGTTTGCAGGCTACATCTTATACATTGCCCACCAACTGCTCTCATCCTCGACATCATACGAAGATGGCATCCACATTTCGGACTCGATGGTACGCGTTAAGTCAACTCGCTACAGGGTCCGACGCAGGAGACATCTTTCGACCGAAAAAGATGGACCTGTTGAGGAAACGACACCCGGTCCATCAAGTACATACACAACAGACAACCCGCGCCGACAAGATACTGAGGCTCAGTCTCTTCCTGCCACGGAGAATGAGGAGGAAGAGGAGGTCCCTCAATTGAATGGGCCTGTCGCCTTTGCACTACTCTTTGTCGTTTTGGTGGTAAGTGCCAGTTAATGTCATCCGTTTTCCTTGCGTCGAATTGACAGGCTTCTCAAAGTTTATTTCCGTCACTGTGGTGTTCCTTATCGGATCCGTAGACGGCGTCACGTCCGCTGGCCATATCAACAAAGAGTTCATCGGTCTTGTCTTGTTACCTTTCGTCGTGAACTCTGTAGGACCCCTCACCGCATCCACAGTTTCCGTCAAGGACAGGCTACATCTCAGCGCAGGTATAGCGGTCGGAAGTAGCATCGTAGGCTGTCCACTCCTCGCTCTTTGATACACTTCTCACTCCCTCATAGCAAACTGCTTTGTTCAGCATCCCGTGAGTGCCTTGAGAACAGTCACTCAGACACGCACTTCTCACGTTGACATTGTCCCAGGCTGGTTGTGATCATCGGATGGGGCATGAACAGGCCCTTGACTTTTCCATACGACCCCCTTGAATTAGTGGTCCTGGTTCTCTCAGGTGTGAACGTGTCCTAGCTCCATCAATTGTTTGCATTGAAGCGCGATCCATAGTCTGGATGCTGAACTTCTCCACCCAAGATGGCAAGGTGAACTGGTACCAGGGCGCCAATCTCATGTGTTCGTTTTCCATCGTTTGCTTAGTTTCAATCTTCGACCTGACGTACCCACTGGATAGGCACCTACCTCGTGGTATGCGTGATGTTTTGGTTCTATCCTGGTGGGTGTTTTGGGGTCCAATAGTGACAGCATTCTGTTATTGAAGTTCCATCCGCCCGCTGCAGGTTTCGCAGGCGCGTTTTCGTCATGCTAGTCAGGCAGACCGGAAGCACCCCTGGACTAATTGCACATCTATCCCAAGACACCCGCTCAAAGTCACGACGTTACATGCCAAGCCTTGTTGTCCACTTGTTATCTCGTATCATGTATTATATATGCTGTCAAGTCACGATCGCTGTAAACTTGCCTGCGTTCTCCAACACCTTCAAGATTGTC